>JABWTJ010000275.1:1025644-1108233 GCA_016801875.1 Solanum sitiens
CCCTAAACCCTAAACCCTAAACCCTAAACCCTAAACCCTAAACCCTAAACCCTAAACCCTAAACCCTAAACCCTAAACCCTAAACCCTAAACCCTAAACCCTAAACCCTAAACCCTAACCCTAAACCCTAAACCCTAAACCCTAAACCCGAAACCCTAAACCCTAAACCCTAAACCCTAAACCCTAAACCCTAAACCCTAAACCCTAAACCCTAAACCCTAAACCCTAAACCCTAACCCTAAACCCTAAACCCTAAACCCTAAACCCTAAACCCTAAACCCTAAACCCTAAACCCTAAACCCTAAACCCTAAACCCTAAACCCTAAACCCTAAACCCTAAACCCTAAACCCTAAACCCTAAACCCTAAACCCTAAACCCTAAACCCTAAACCCTATCGCACCCTCATTTCCCAAAATTTTTCTCTTTCTAAAATTTTCTCTCTCTTCAGAAGCTCCCGCATACTGTTACAACGGCTACAGGGAATTTAAAATTTCGCGCCGCCTCGTCGGCGCGTGTGCCTCCGGTGGAGCTCCAATGGCCGCCGGACCAAAGCCAGCAGGATCGTCCTGACGAGGGCAACAAAACCCAGTATTGCACGCACCACGAATCATCTCACAACTCTTCGAAATCGCAAGACACTGACGCGATGAACATTGCGTTTTCAGAGGAGGAGTTTGATCGAGAACGACAAAACATTTCCCCAGGAATTTCTGAGTTGAATCGAGGAAAATTGATGGGGGAATCTGATAATACTAGCCACGATCTACAACATACTCAAAAATCAATTGATTCCATCGTCCCAATTGGCAGCAATCGCGAAAGGAATTTGGCGAGAATCGCGATGGAATCGCCTGAGATGCGCACTCAAAATCGAACAACTTCAAGCCAATCTTGTAACGAATTGAGTACTGGGGTTTACTCCCCTGTTGATAAGGATCAACTCAACGAAATTTTAGTTGAAATGGACCAGGAAATCGCCGGCGGGGAGAAATCCGACGTTCGCAGAGCTCCAGTCACCGGAAACCATGGAAAATTGTCGATGGGGACTAATTCTCAGTCTATAAACGTTCACCTTACTGATTTCCCTATTGATTTGGAGGCAGGAAACAATTCTAATAACTCTAACAACAATTCCATATCCCTCAATGATTCTGCATTCAAAATACAACAAGGGGTCGAGCAATTGGATTCTAATCAAAATTTTGAGCAAAACACCATGCTGAATGATCATCAATCAAATGAAACAACAATGATGTTAGAGGGCAACAAGAATCAGCTAGGGGGGAATTCGACTGAGCAACAGGGCACTGACAGTAACATTATGAGGATGCATACAGCAACCTCATTGAATGGAGATCAATCTTCGAATTTTTCCTTCGGAATTTCAGGTAAATCATCCTATCTAACTCCTAACATCATTGCTGCTACTTCTCAGGTCCTGCCAAATCAAGATGGCAAAGGTGAGGAGAATGGACAATCACAGCTTCAAGACCATGAACAAACAGGCCAAAAACAACAGCTTCCAGGCAATGAACTGCAGCAAAGAACAAAGAGTCAAAACAAGGCTACAAATGACCAAGAAAATCAAATACAAATTCTCCAACAAGTTCAAAGACAAGATGACAGTAAACAGGGAGGAACAACTTCAGCATATCAAAGCAATAAGGAAACCATGGAGTACCAAAGCAATTTCCCAAAGATTTCCAACAACTTTACAAGGTATGATCCTAACTCTCAATTAGATAGAAATAATAAACAGGGTAACAATGTTGCGCAGGGAAATACTAGACCTCCTAACAGCCATCAACAGGGTCAAAACATGAGTCACAATGCTAAACAGGACAAGTCTAGTGAACCTGCTCCTTTTACTGTTGTTCAATCATTTGCAGCCCGCTTGAGGTATAATCAGTCTAAGAATGAGATCCCAATTGTGTTGAATGACCCCATACATACTACTAGACAAGGGTATCCTGCTGTGCTCTTAGATGAACATGATTATTATGTAAAGTTGGCTGAATGTTGTAAGTATACGCTTGTGGGTAAATTCACTAATACAATGCCTAAAATGGAGTTGGTTAGAAAGAGTTTCACCCTTCAAACTCAACTTACTGGGGGGGTGAAGATTACTCACTTTAACTCTAGGCATGTGTATATTGATTTAGATAATGAATTCGATTATCAAACTGTTTGGACAAAATTGAGGATGACTATTGAAGGGCAGTTGATGAGAATTCAAGCTTGGACCCCTGATTTTACCCCCGAGGAAGAAACTCCTATTGTTCCTATTTGGGTTGCTGTGCCAGGCCTACCATGGCATTGTTATAATAAAGTTCTTTTGACTACTATCTTGGAATCTGTCGGGAAGGTTTTATATCTTGATTCTCCGACTTCTCAAAGGACTAGAGGTAGCACAACAAGGGTGAAAGTTCAAGTGGATCTCACTAAGAAAAGGCCTGAACATGTATGGTTGGGCTTCAAAAATTCAGACCCCAACAAGGGGAGATGGTTGAAGGTTCAATATGAAGGTATCCCCGACTATTGTATGTATTGTAAACATCAAGGGCATATGGACTATGATTGCACTATAAAAAGAAGAGATGAAGAGGTGAACAAGAGGAAAGAAATGGAGCCTGATAAAATAAATAAATCAAGAGGAGATCAGCATCAAGGTGGAAATGTAATAGAGGAAAATGTTAAGCAAAGTCAAAAAGGAAACCACCAAGATGGAAAACAGCAAGAGACAAGAAAGCAGGGTCAGAAAAATTATGATCAAGAGGTTTCAGAAAAGGAAGAGCAGTGGCAGACACAAAGAAGAAAACAATCAAAGAATTTGGAGCAAGTTCAACCCAAAACAACATGGAGAGCTCGCTCACCACAACACAATACAAGCAGTGATAACAGGCAACAGGCAGCAAATACTTCAGGTATAACTCCCCCCATTACTACTCATAATGTTTACAGTGAATTAGATTTGCAGGAACAGGCTGTACATGAACTGCAGGTGGCCACATCAGGAAAGAAAGGAGCTGCAAACAGTAATATCCAACAAATCCAAGAGCCAAATATTGTCTCACCATCAACAAATCAAAGAACAAATGTCCAAGAGCTGCAGATGGACAATTCAGCAAAGACAGGTAATGCAGACAGTGATACACAGCAAAATCAAGAAATAAATATTGTTTCACCATCAACAAATCAAAGAACAAATCTGCAACAACATCAAACTCAATTCACACAAGCCAATAATTACAAGAGAACAGGTATTGACTTATCTCTCCCCACACCCCAGCAACCCCCAGTAACTGTTATTGACAATGTTTCTATTGTTGGGTTGGCTGTTGAAGTTGATGGAGGTATGGATGGGGGGTGTCAGGAGAAGCTCACTAATTTGCAGGAAGGGGTATACAAAGGGGGGAAAAGAATTCTGGAATTAGATCACAATGACCATAGGAGAGACCTTAGAGCCTCAGAAAGTAAGCCTCCAACTTCCAGTAATCAGGAATTTCAGAAAAGTTTCAGTCAAAGGCAAAGATGTGAATCTGATAATAATGTTGAAAGAGCTGAAAATCAAGAAACAGGGGGTAAAAATGCTGATGATGTTTCTGCAAATCAGCAGCAGCAGGGTGATAAAAATTCTAACGAAAAACAAAACAATAGATCACAAGGCAGACCTAGCAAAAAGAAAAGAGAAGCAATTAAAAGAAGAATTCAAAGAGAGGCAGATTTGCAGCATGATAATGAACAGGCTCAAAGAGAAAATAAATCTCCAAAACAGTATCATGGGAACTCTGACTATGAAGTAATAAACTCAGAAGATGAATTTGACGAGGATACTCAATCTCTCAATGAAAAAGAGGGAGAAGAGGAAGAAGATGAAACCAGTGCCCATTTGATCAAGGCTTTTGGTTCTACAATCCAAAGTGAGTTTGAGTCTGAAATCCATGAAGTTACTATCCAACAAGGTTTATCTCCAAGGGGTAGAAAGGAAGTCAGACAATATAACAACACCGTCACAACAAGCACATCTGCTAATACTAGCAGACCCAACACCAGGTCCCGAAGTAAAGGTTTTTAATGATCAGTACCTTATGTTGGAATGCTAGGAGCATCAACACCCAAGGCTCCTTGGAAAGAATCCAAAACCTCAAGAAAATGCATAATTTGTCTATGATTGCTATTCTTGAACCTTTTGCAGATAATTCTCAAATCAACAAGTACAAGCTTCTTTTGTCTATGGATAATGCTCTTTGTAATGATAATGGCAAAATTTGGTTTTTTTGGACCAATGATATGGAGTGTGATACTTTGGAAATTCATGATCAACATATCACTTGTTGGGCCAAACATGTTGAACACAGTGAGAAATTTATTTTTTCTCTTATTTATGCTAAGTGTAAGGAACACCTAAGAAGACCCCTCTGGGAAAGACTTTATCATATTTCCAATATGGACAGCCCATGGTGCACGATTGGAGACTTTAATGTCATTACGTCAACTGATGAAAAACATGGTGGCATGCCCTATAATATGAACAAAAGCCTGGAATTTATTGATATCATTGAAGCTTGTGGTATTATGGACATAGGCTACAGTGGTCAACATTATACTTGGTGTAATCAAAGATCCGGGGAAGCAAGAGTGTGGAAAAGATTGGATCGAGCCATGGTCAATGATAAATGGTTGGAGTGTATGCCACAAACTACTATCTCTCATCTTCCTGCTGTAGGCTCGGACCATTGCCCATTATTAATGGAAATGGAGGTCAGAATAGATCAAAAAGTCAAATATTTTAAGTTTTTGCACTGTTGGACTGAAAATGAAAAATTCAAGGATATTGTGCAAAGTTCTTGGCAAGAGGAAGTAAGTGGTGACCCTATGTGGAAACTTCATCAGAAAATGAAAAAATTGGCTTCTACCTTGAGTAAATGGTCTAAGAGTGAATATGGCAACATCTTTTCAATGGTTATAGATTTTGAAGAACAGGTTACAAAGGCGGAGGAGAATGTCATACAAAATAATTCAGAGGAGAACAGAGCCAAACTTCATCTTATTAATGCTCAATACATCAAATACATGAAGTTGGAAGCTTCCATACTCAAGCAAAAAACTCAGCTCCAATGGTTCAAAGAAGGGGATACCAATTCCAAATATTTTCACTCCATTATGAGGGGAAGGAGGAGGAAGTTGTTTATCCACAAGATTTGCACAGATGACGATACCTGGATACAGGGAGACGAGAACATTGCTAGAGAAGCTTGTATGCACTTTCAAAATATTTTCACTGGGAAATCAGACAGAATCAGTGAGGAAGTTCTTAACTGTATTCCCCGGATGGTTACAGATGAGCAGAACCATCTTCTTCAACAAATGCCTAATATGGAGGAATTAAAACAAGTTGTGTTCTCCATGAATCCTAACTCGGCTCCAGGTCCGGATGGGTTTGGAGGGAGATTTTATCAATCATGTTGGGATATTATTAAGGAAGATGTACTAAAAGCTGTGCAGCATTTCTTTTGTGGAAATATTATGCCTAAATATTTTTCACATGCTTGTCTTATTCTTCTTCCTAAAATTGATCATCCTAACAAATTTTCTGAGTTCAGACCCATCAGCTTGAGTAACTTCTCCAACAAAATCATTTCCAAGATACTTTGTTCCAGATTAGCAGGTATTCTGTCTCAGTTTATTTCTGAGAATCAGTCGGGATTTGTTAAGGGAAGAAGTATTTCGGAAAACATTATGTTGGCTCAAGAGATCACTCACAGTATCAAACAACCCAATGAAGGTGACAATGTGGTAATCAAACTCGATATGGCCAAGGCATATGATAGAGTGTCATGGTCGTATACTTGTCTGGTTTTGAGAAGAATGGGTTTTGGTGAGATTTTTATTGACCTGGTGTGGAGAATAATGAGCAACAACTGGTATTCTGTTATTATTAATGGATCTAGGCATGGTTTTTTCAAGTCAACAAGGGGGCTCAAGCAGGGTGATCCGTTATCTCCGTCCTTATTTATTTTAGGGGCAGAGGTGCTGTCTCGGATGCTTAATATGCTTCATCATCAACAGAATTACAAGAATTTCCAAATGGAAAGTAGAGGCCCACAGATTAACCATCTCAGCTTTGCGGATGATATCATTATATTCTCTTCCACCACTAGAGATACTCTCCATATGATTATGAAAACTCTGACCACATATGAGTCTGTATCAGATCAACTCATAAACAAAGACAAGAGTTATTTCATGGTCCCTTTGAACTCTCCCACAGAGGTCATCAATGTTATTGGAGAGATCACAGGCTTCACTCAGAAAAACAGCCCCATTACCTACCTGGGGTGTCCTCTTTACATTGGTGGTCAAAGAATCATTTACTATTCAGATTTAGTTGCAAAGATCACCAAAAAGATTAGTGGATGGCAATCAAGGATTCTTAGTTTTGGTGGGAAGGCTACTATGATCAAACATGTTCTCCAATCCATTCCTATCCACACAATGTCAACTACCTCTCCCCCTAAAACAACTATCCGGTATATCAAGAAAGCCATGGCAGATTTCTTTTGGGGTTGGGACAAGGAAAAAAGGAAATATCATTGGGCTTCTTGGGATACATTGTGTCTTCCTTTAGATGAAGGAGGTATTGGTATAAGACGTCTCGAAGATGTGTGTATTTCACTACAACATAAACAGTGGTGGATTTTCAGAAGCAAGCAGACTTTATGGGGTCGATTCTTAAAAGCAAAATATTGTCAAAGGGCTCACCCGGTAGCAAAAAAACTAGACACGGGGCAATCTTTGGTTTGGAATTTTATGCTGAAAAATAGAGCCATTGCTGAATCCCAAATTCAGTGGAGAATTAATTCTGGCAGCAGCTCCTTTTGGTGGGATAATTGGCTAGGAGACGGCCCTCTTGCTCCTCAATGCGATCATATCACGAGTTTAAACAACACCACTATCTCTCATTTTTTAATTAATGGAAGATGGAACGAAACATTGATTCGACAATGGGTTCCTCCATTATTGATTCAGAAAGTTTTGAGTACTGACTTTACTTTTCAGGAACATAAGCTGGACGAGGCAATCTGGAAAACCTCCGAGAAGGGCCTGTTCACCTGTGCTGCTGCCTGGGAACAGTTTCGACATAGAAAGGAAAAAAATTATTTTAGTAAGAACATTTGGCATAAATTCATCCCTTTTAAAATTTCTTTTTTAGTGTGGAGGGCATTACGTGGTAAGCTCCCCACTAATGAAAGGATTACCAACTTCGGGATGGAGGCAGCCAACTGTTTCTGCTGCTACAGCCAGGGTGAAGACACCATTGAACACATATTTGTAGATGGCCATTTCGCTAACAATATTTGGAGTTTCTTTTCTGCAGCTGCAGGGCTTCAGCATGAACACATCCCGATACATACATTGCTGCAGAGATGGTGGAGACTGCCGCAGGGAACTGATGTGCAGCAGCTGGCTATCAGGCTGCTGCCAGTGATTATATTCTGGAATCTCTGGAAAAATTGCTGCGCAGCAAAATATGGAGCAAAGCAGTCCAACACAGCTCGAGTAAAATTCCTCATAGTCAAAGACTTCAACCATCTCCTCAGCACAGCCTTTCCATACATCCAATGGCCTAACAATTGGAATTCTCTTATCGAAATGGTGGCAAGTTACAAACATGAGATCATGGTTAAAGAAGTAACGTGGGAGAAACCTCAACAACCATTCCTCAAGCTCAACACTGATGGGAGTGCCCTTAACAACCCCGGGAAAATTGGAGGAGGAGGAATAGTAAGAGATCATCAAGGTAATATGATATATGCATTTACTATTCCTTTGGGTATTGGTACCAACAACCAAGCAGAAATTCAAGCAGTTAGCCATGGTTTAGATTGGTGCATTCAGCATGGATATAGAAAAATTCACTTGGAGGTGGATTCAGAATTGGTCATTTATTGGCTTTCGAATCAAACCAACTCTCCATGGAACCTACAGCCATACATTCTGGAAATCCACAGATTAGTGCATCAGCTGGAAAGGTTCAAGATTACACATGTTTACAGGGAGGCAAACAACACGGCTGATCGGCTATCCAAATATAGTCACAACACAGA
The DNA here is from genome assembly GCA_016801875.1 of Solanum sitiens. Classification (NCBI taxonomy): domain Eukaryota; kingdom Viridiplantae; phylum Streptophyta; class Magnoliopsida; order Solanales; family Solanaceae; genus Solanum; species Solanum sitiens. The sequence continues at coordinate 1,033,754 of JABWTJ010000275.1, forward strand.
CATTGTTCAACACTTTTACATCAAGGAGCAATTACCTATTCTTGCGAGAGGAAGCTTCATTCTAGAAAAGCTTGGCATGGTTAATTTCAGGAGAAAGAAATTGAAAAGAATCAAGAAACCTCCATGATCGTCTCTTTCTGTTATGGTATAGCGTTTATACCATTTTTGGTTAGGAGCCTATTCAATTAGACTATGCTAGTTGGTATAGTCTCCTTGAATAGGATAGAATTTTTATTCTCGTCTTACTTTTGTAAGGGGAGAGTCTCCCTTATTTACGTTTCCTAGATACTTTGTATTGAGAGGAGTCCTCTCTTCTAGGTGCTTAGTATTTTGGTTTCTCTTTTATTGTAAGGGGATGAGTCGATGTTCCTGTTTAGGAAAGTTGACTTCTGAACCATCTTAGGATCGGAGGTAAGGTTTATGCCCCCCTCCTTGTATCTTTTATTTTTATTAATGTTAAGGCCTGGGGGTGTTGCTCAGCCCCTTACCCCCCCAAGGGTACTTAAAATAAAAAAAAAAAAAAAAAACCCTAAACCCTAAACCCTAAACCCTAAACCCTAAACCCTAAACCCTAAACCCTAAACCCTAAACCCTAAACCCTAAACCCTAAACCCTAAACCCTAACCCCTAAACCCTAAACCCTAAACCCTAAACCCGAAACCCTAAACCCTAAACCCTAAACCCTAAACCCTAAACCCTAAACCCTAAACCCTAAACCCTAAACCCTAAACCCTAAACCCTAAACCCTAAACCCTAAACCCTAAACCCTAAACCCTAAACCCTAAACCCTAAACCCTAAACCCTAAACCCTAAACCCTAAACCCTAAACCCTAAACCCAAAACCCGAAACCCTAAACCCTAAACCCTAAACCCTAAACCCTAAACCCTAAACCCTAAACCCTAAACCCTAAACCCTAAACCCTAAACCCTAAACCCTAAACCCTAAACCCTAAACCCGAAACCTAAACCCTAAAACTTAAACCCTAAACCCTAAACCCGAAACCCTAAACCTAACCCCGAAAACCCTAACCCTAACCCGAAACCCCCTAAACCCTAAACCCTAAACCCCTAAAAACCCTAACCCCAAACCCTAACCCTAACCCCAAACCCGAAACCCGAAACCCTAAACCCCAAGCCCCAAGCCCCAAGCCCCAAGCCCCAAGCCCCAAACCCCAAACCCCAAACCCCAAACCCCAAACCCTAAACCCTAAACCCTAAACCCTTCTAAACAACACCACTATTTCCCATTTTTTAATTAATGGAAGTTGGAACGAAACATTGATTCGACAGTGGGTTCCTCCATTATTGATTTCAAAAGTTTTGAATACTGACATTAAGTTTCAGGAACACAAGATGGACGAAGCAATCTGGAAAACATCAGAAAAGGGGTTGTTTTCCTGTGCTACTGCCTGGGAACACATTCGACACAGGAAGGATATAAATATTTTTAGTAAGAGTATTTGGCATAAATTCATCCCTTTTAAAATTTCTTTTTTAGTGTGGAGGGCATTGATGGTAAACTCCCAACTAACGAAAGAATTATTAATTTTGGGAAGGAGGCAGCCCAATGTTCCTGCTGTTACAGCCCTGGTGAAGACACATTAGATCATATATTTGTATCTGGTCACTTTGCTAACAATATTTGGAGTTTCTTTTCTGCAGCTGCAGGGCTTCAACATGAACACATCTCAATTCATTCACTGCTGCAGAAATGGTGGAACTTGGCGCAGGCAACTGAAGTGCAGAAGCTGGCAAACAGGCTGCTGCCAGTGATCATTCTCTGGAATCTCTGGAAAAATTGATGCGCAGCAAAATACGGAGCGAAGCAGTCCAACACAACTCGAGTAAAATTCCTCATAGTCAAAGACTTCAACCATCTTCTCAACACAGCATATCCATACATTCAATGGCCTAACAATTGGAATTCTCTTATCGGAATGGTGGCAAATTGCAAACATGAGATTATGGTTAAAGAAGTAATGTGGGAGAAACCTCATCAACCATTTCTCAAGCTCAACACTGATGGGAGTGCCCTTGTCAACCCCGGGAAAATTGGAGGAGGAGGAATAGTAAGAGATTACCAAGGAAATATGATCTATGCATTTACTATTCCTTTGGGTATCGATACCAACAACCAAGCTGAAATTCAAGCAGCTAGCCATGGTTTAGATTGGTGTATTCAACATGGATACAGGAAAATTCATTTGAAAGTGGATTCGGAATTGGTCATTCATTGGCTTTCAAATCAAACCAACCATCCATGGAACTTACAACCATACATTGTGGAAATCCACAATCTAGTGCATCAGTTGGAAAAGTTCAAGATTTCTCATATTTATAGGGAGGCAAACAACACGGCTGATCGTCTATCCAAATATAGTCACAACACAGATATTATTCAACACTTCTACATCAAGGATCAACTACCTACTCTTGCAAGAGGAAGTTTCATTCTTGAAAAGCTTGGCATGGTTAATTTCCGGAGAAAGAAATTGAAAAGAATCAAGAAACCTCCATGATTGTCTTTTTCTGCTAGGGTATAGTTTTTATACCTTTTCTTGGTTAGGAGCCTATTCAATTAGACTATGCTATTTGGTATAGTCTCTTTGAATAGGATAGATTTTTAATTCTTGTCTTACTTTTGTAAGGGGAGAGTCTCCCTTATTTATGATTTCTAGATACTTTGTATTGAGAGGAGTCCTCTCTTCTAGGTGCTTAGTATTTTGGTTTCTCTTTTATTGTAAGGGGATGAGTTGACCTTCCTTTTAGGAAAGTTGACTTCTGAACCATCTTAGGATCGGAGGTAAGGTTTATGCCCCCCTCCTTGTATCTTTTATTTTTATTAATGTTAAGGCCTGGGGGTGTTGCTCAGCCCCTTACCCCTCCAAGGGTAGTTAAAGTAAAAAAAAAAAAAAAAAAAACTAAACCCTAAACCCTAAACCCTAAACCCATACTATCAGCTAGATTTACAGGAGATGCCTAGCTTTAGAAGAAGGAAGACCAGAAGAATTAAGGAACCACCTTGATCAGCCGTGCATTTGAATAGGTTAGCTTAGTTTTATTCTATCTTGTAAAGGGAGAGTCTCCCTTGTTTATGCTTTCTAGATACTTTGTAATGAGAGGAGTCCTCTCCTAAGGTGCTTAGTATTTTGGTTTCATCCTTGATGTACGGGGAGGAGTTGGATTCCTCTTTTGGAAAGTTGACTCTGAACCACCTTAGGTTGGAGGTTAGGTTTATGTCCCCCTCCTTTGTACTTTATTTTGTTTATTAATGTTAAGGCCTGGGGGTGTTGCTTAGCCCCTTACCCACCCAAGGGTAGTTCAAATAAAAAAATAAAAAATAAAAAATAAAAACCCTAAACCCTAAACCCTAAACCCTAAACCCTAAACCTTTTACGTTATATTTGTTAAAACTTCAAACCGCCGTACATTTTGCCTCGCTTAACTTTTGGAGGCGATTCTTTTTTTAAACTTGCTTATTTTTTGGAGGTCTACGTGTCAGACACAATTCCGAAGTCCGATTTGACTATCAAAATTTCGTTATAATTTGTCCTATATATGGTCAAATACCGATAAACATAAAAATATAAGCCCTATGGAGGTGTGGGGTGTTGTTTCGCGTAGATATAAAAAAAATAAGCATATTGAAAAAAAAATCGACTCGATCGGACGTCGGAGGCACGACTTATGTCCGTTTGAAGTTCAAAATTTCACAAGCTACCCCTTTTTACATTATATTTGTTGAAACTTCAAACGCCCGTACATTTTGCCTCGCTTAACTTTTGGAGGCGATTCTTTTTTTAAACTTGCTTATTTTTTTGAGATATACGCGGTAGATGCAATCCCCAAGTCCGATTTGACTATCAAATTTTCGTTATAATTTGTCCTATATATGGTCAAAAATCGATAAACGTAAAAATGTAAGCCCTATGGAGGTGTGGGGTGTTTTTTCGCGAACATATCAAAAAAATAAGCATATTGAAAAAAACAATCGACTCGATCAAACGTCGGAGGCACAACTTATGTCCGTTTGAAGTTCAAGATTTCAAAAGCTACCCCTTTAACGTTATATTTGTTGAAACTTCAAACGGCCGTACATTTTGCCTCACTTAACTTTTGGAGGCGATTCTTTTTTTAAACTTGCTTATTTTTTGAAGATCTACGCGGTAGACTAAATCCAGAAGTCCGATTTGACTATCAAAATTTCGTTATAATTTTGCCCTATATATGGTCAAAAACTGATAAACGTAAAAATATAAGCCCTATGGCGGTGTGGGGTGTTGTTTCACGTAAATATCGAAAAATTAAGCATATTGAAAAAAAAATCGACTCGATCGGACGTCGGAGGCACGACTTATGTCCGTTTAAAGTTCAAAATTTCACAAGCTACCCCTTTTACGTTATATTTGTTGAAACTTCAAACGGCCGTACATCTTGCCTCGCTTAACTTTTGGAGGCGATTCATTTTTTAAACTTGCTTATTTTTATGAGATATACGCGGTAGACTCAATCCCGAAGTCCGATTTGACTATCAAATTTTTGTTATAATTTTGCCCTATATATGGTCAAAAACCGATAAACGTAAAAAAATAAGCCCTATGGCGGTGTGGGGTGTTGTTTCGCGTAGATATCAAAAAAATAAGCATATTGAAAAAAAATCGACTCAATCGGACATCGGAGGCACGACTTATGTCCGTTTGAAGTTCAAAATTTCACAAGCTACCCTTTTTACGATATATTTGTTGAAACTTCAAACGGCCGTACATTTTGCCTCGCTTAACTTTTGGAGGCGATTCTTTTTTTAAACTTTCTTATTTTTTTGAGATCTACGCGGTAGATGTAATCCCAAAGTCCGATTTGACTATCAAAGTTTTGTTATAATTTTGCCCTATATATGGTCAAAAAACCTATAAACGTAAAAATATAAGCCCTATGGCAGTGTGGGGTGTTGTTTCGCGTAGATATCAAAAAAATAAGCATATTGAAAAAAAATCGACTCGATCGGACGTCGGAGGCACGACTTATGTCCGTTTGAAGTTCAAAATTTCACAAGCTACCCTTTTTACGATATATTTGTTGAAACTTCAAACGGCCGTACATTTTGCCTCGCTTAACTTTTGGAGGCGATTCTTTTTTTAAACTTGCTTATTTTTTTGAGATCTACGCTGTAGACTCAATCCCGAAGTCCGATTTGACTATCAAATTTTCATTATAATTTTGCCCTATATATGGTCAAAAACCGATAAACATAAAAATATAAGCCCTATGGCGGTGTGGGGTGTATTTTCGCGTAGATATCAAAAAAATAAGCATATTGAAAAAAAAAATCGACTCGATCGGACGTCGGAGGCACGACTTATATCCGTTTGAAGTTCAAAATATCACAAGCTACCCCTTTTACGTTATATTTGTTGAAACTTCAAACGGCCGTACATTTTGCCTTGCTTAACTTTTGGAGGCAATTATTTTTTTAAACTTGCTTATTTTTTTTAGATCTACGCGGTAGACAAAATCTCGAAGTCCAATTTGACTATCAAATTTTCATTATAATTTTGCCCTATATATGGTCATAAACCGATAAACGTAAAAATATAAGACCTATGGCGGTGTGGGGTGTTTTGTCACGTAGATATCGAAAAAATAAGCATATTGAAAAAAAATAATCGACTCGATCGGACGTCGGAGACACGACTTATGTTCGTTTAAAGTTCAAAATTTCACAAGCTACCCCTTTTACGTTATATTTGTTGAAACTTCAAACGGCCGTACATTTTGCCTCCCTTAACTTTTGGAGGAGATTTTTTTTTTAAACTTGTTTATTTTTTTGAGATCTACGCGGTAGACTCAATCCCGAAGTCCGATTTGACTATCAAAGTTTCGTTATAATTTTACCCTATATATGGTCAAAAACCGATAAACGTAAAAATATAAGCCCTATGGCGGTGTGGGGTGTTGTTTCGCGTAGATATCAAAAAAATAAGCATATTGGAAAAAAAAAATCGACTCGATCGGACGTCGGAGGCACGACTTATGTCCGTTTGAAGTTCAAAATTTCACAAGCTACCCCTTTTACGTTATATTTGTAGAAACTTCAAACGTCCGTACATTTTGCCTCCCTTAACTTTTGGAGGCGATTCTTTTTTTAAACTTGTTTATTTTTTTGAGATCTACGCAGTAGAATCAATCCCCAAGTCCGATTTGACTATCAACATTTCGTTATAATTTTGCCCTATATATGGTCAAAACCCGATAAACGTAAAAATATAAGCCCTATGGAGGTGTGGGCTGTTTTTTCGCGAAGATATCAAAAAAATAAGCATATTGAAAAAAAATATCGACTCGATCGGACGTCGGAGACACGACTTATGTCCGTTTAAAGTTCAAAATTTCACAAGCTACCCCTTTTACGTTATATTTGTTGAAACTTCAAACGGCCGTACATTTTGCCTCGCTTAACTTTTGGAGGCGATTCATTTTTTAAACTTGCTTATTTTTATGAGATCTACACGGTAGACTAAAGTCCGATTTGACTATCAAATTTTTGTTATAATTTTGCCCTATATATGGTCAAAAACCGATAAACGTAAAAGTATAAGCCCTATGGCGGTGTGGGGTGTTGTTTCGCGTAGATATCAAAAAAATAAGCATATTGAAAAAAAAATCGACTCGATCGGACGTCGTAGGCACGACTTATTTCCGTTTGAAGTTCAAAATTTCACAAGCTACCCTTTTTACGATATATTTGTTGAAACTTCAAACGGCCGTACATTTTGCCTCGTTTAACTTTTGGAGGCGATTCTTTTTTTAACTTGCTTAATTTTTTGATTTCTACGCGGTAGACTTAATCCCGAATTCTGATTTGACTATCAAAGTTTCGTTATAATTTTACCCTATATATGGTCAAAAAAATGATAAACGTAAAAATATAAGCCCTATGGCGGTGTGGGGTGTTGTTTCGCGTAGATATCAACAAAATAAGCATATTGAAAAAACAAATCGACTCGATCGGACGTCGGAGGGACGACTTATGTCCGTTTGAAGTTCAAAATTTCACAAGCTACCCTTTTTACGATATATTTGTTGAAACTTCAAACGGCCGTACATTATGCCTCCCTTAACTTTTGGAGGCGATTCTTTTTTTAAACTTGTTTATTTTTTTGAGATATACGCGGTAGACTCAATCCCCAAGTCCGATTTGACTATCAAATTTTCGTTATAATTTTGCCCTATATATGGTCATAAACCGATAAACATAAAAATATAAGCCCTATGGCGGTGTGGGGTGTTTTTTCGCGTAGATATAACAAAAATAAGCATATTGAAAAAAAACCGACTCGATCGGACGTCGGAGACACGACTTATGTCCGTTTAAAGTTCAAAATTTCACAAGCTACCCCTTTTACGTTATATTTGTTGAAACTTCAAACGGCCGTACATTTTGCCTCGCTTAACTTTTGGAGGCGATTCATTTTTTAAACTTGCTTATTTTTTTGAGATCTACGCGGTAGACACAATCCCAAAGTCCGATTTGACTATCAAATTTGTTATAATTTTGCCCTATATATGGTCAAAAACCGATAAACGTAAAATATAAGCCCTATGGCAGTGTGGGGTGTTTTTTCGCGTAGATATCAAAAAATAAGCATATTGAAAAAAAAATCGACTCGATCGGACGTCGTAGGCACGACTTATTTCCGTTTGAAGTTCAAAATTTCACAAGCTACCCTTTTTACGTTATATTTGTTGAAACTTCAAACGGCCGTACATTTTGCCTCGTTTAACTTTTGGAGGCGATTCTTTTTTTAACTTGCTTAATTTTTTGATTTCTACGCGGTAGACTTAATCCCGAATTCTGATTTGACTATCAAAGTTTTGTTATAATTTTGCCCTATATATGGTCAAAAAAATGATAAACGTAAAAATATAAGTCCTATGGTGGTGTGGGGTGTTGTTTCGCGTAGATATCAACAAAATAAGCATATTGAAAAAACAAATCGACTCGATCGGACGTCGGAGGGACGACTTATGTCCGTTTGAAGTTCAAAATTTCACAAGCTACCCTTTTTACGATATATTTGTTGAAACTTCAAACGGCCGTACATTATGCCTCGCTTAACTTTTGGAGGAGATTCTTTTTTTAAACTTGCTTATGTTTTTGAGATCTACGCGGTAGACTCAATCCCGATGTCCGATTTGACTATCAAATTTTCGTTATAATTTTGCCCTATATATGGTCATAAACCGATAAACATAAAAATATAAGCCCTATGGCGGTGTGGGGTGTTTTTTCGCGTAGATATAACAAAAATAAGCATATTGAAAAAAAACCGACTCGATCGGACGTCGGAGACACGACTTATGTCCGTTTAAAGTTCAAAATTTCACAAGCTACCCCTTTTACGTTATATTTGTTGAAACTTCAAACGGCCGTACATTTTGCCTCGCTTAACTTTTGGAGGCGATTCATTTTTTAAACTTGCTTATTTTTATGAGATCTACACGGTAGACTAAAGTCCGATTTGACTATCAAATTTTTGTTATAATTTTGCCCTATATATGGTCAAAAACCGATAAACGTAAAAGTATAAGCCCTATGGCGGTGTGGGGTGTTGTTTCGCGTAGATATCAAAAAAATAAGCATATTGAAAAAAAAATCGACTCGATCGGACGTCGTAGGCACGACTTATTTCCGTTTGAAGTTCAAAATTTCACAAGCTACCCTTTTTACGATATATTTGTTGAAACTTCAAACGGCCGTACATTTTGCCTCGTTTAACTTTTGGAGGCGATTCTTTTTTTAACTTGCTTAATTTTTTGATTTCTACGCGGTAGACTTAATCCCGAATTCTGATTTGACTATCAAAGTTTTGTTATAATTTTGCCCTATATATGGTCAAAAAAATGATAAACGTAAAAATATAAGCCCTATGGCGGTGTGGGGTGTTGTTTCGCGTAGATATCAACAAAATAAGCATATTGAAAAAACAAATCGACTCGATCGGACGTCGGAGGGACGACTTATGTCCGTTTGAAGTTCAAAATTTCACAAGCTACCCTTTTTACGATATATTTGTTGAAACTTCAAACGGCCGTACATTATGCCTCCCTTAACTTTTGGAGGCGATTCTTTTTTTAAACTTGTTTATTTTTTTGAGATATACGCGGTAGACTCAATCCCGAAGTCCGATTTGACTATCAAATTTTTGTTATAATTTTGCCCTATATATGGTCATAAACCGATAAACATAAAAATATAAGCCCTATGGCGGTGTGGGGTGTTTTTTCGCGTAGATATCAAAAAAATAAGCATATTGAAAAAAAAATCGACTCGATCGGACGTCGTAGGCACGACTTATTTCCGTTTGAAGTTCAAAATTTCACAAGCTACCCTTTTTACGATATATTTGTTGAAACTTCAAACGGCCGTACATTTTGCCTCGTTTAACTTTTGGAGGCGATTCTTTTTTTAACTTGCTTAATTTTTTGATTTCTACGCGGTAGACTTAATCCCGAATTCTGATTTGACTATCAAAGTTTTGTTATAATTTTGCCCTATATATGGTCAAAAAAATGATAAACGTAAAAATATAAGTCCTATGGTGGTGTGGGGTGTTGTTTCGCGTAGATATCAACAAAATAAGCATATTGAAAAAACAAATCGACTCGATCGGACGTCGGAGGGACGACTTATGTCCGTTTGAAGTTCAAAATTTCACAAGCTACCCTTTTTACGATATATTTGTTGAAACTTCAAACGGCCGTACATTATGCCTCGCTTAACTTTTGGAGGAGATTCTTTTTTTAAACTTGCTTATGTTTTTGAGATCTACGCGGTAGACTCAATCCCGATGTCCGATTTGACTATCAAATTTTCGTTATAATTTTGCCCTATATATGGTCATAAACCGATAAACATAAAAATATAAGCCCTATGGCGGTGTGGGGTGTTTTTTCGCGTAGATATAACAAAAATAAGCATATTGAAAAAAAATCGACTCGATCAAACGTCGGAGGCACGACTTATGTCCGTTTGAAGTTCAAAATTTCACAAGCTACCCCTTTTACGATATATTTGTTGAAACTTCAAACGGCCGTACATTTTGCCTCGCTTAACTTTTGGAGGAGATTCTTTTTTTAAACTTGCTTATTTTTTATATCTACGCGGTAGACAAAATCCCGAAGTCCGATTTGACTATCAAATTTTCATTATAATTTTGCCCTATATATGGTCAAAAATCGATAAACGTAAAAATATAAGCCCTATGGCGGTGTGGGGTGTTGTTTCGCGTAGATATCGAAAAAATAAGTATATTGAAAAAGAAAAATTGACTCGATCGGACGTCGGAGGCACGACTTATGTCCGTTTGAAGTTCAAAATTTCATAAGCTACCCCTTTTACGTTATATTTGTTGAAACTTCAAACGGCCGTACATTTTGCCTCGCTTAACTTTTGGAGGCGATTCTTTTTTTAAACTTGTTTATTTTTTTGATATCTACGAGTTAGAATCAATCCCAAAGTCCGATTTGACTATCAAAGTTTCGTTATAATTTTTCCCTCTATATGGTCAAAGACCGATAAACGTAAAACTATAAGCCCTATGGCGGTGTGGGGTGTTTTTTCGCGTAGATATCAAAAAAATATGCATATTGAAAAAGAAAAATTGACTCGATCGGACGTCGGAGGCACGACTTAGGTCCGTTTGAAGTTCAAAATTTCACAAGCTACCCCTTTTACGTTATATTTGTTGAAACTTCAAACGGCCGTACATTTTGCCTCCCTTAACTTTTTAAGGTGATTCTTTTTTAAAACTTGTTTATTTTTTTGAGATGTACGCGGTAGACTCAATCCCGAAGTCCGATATGACTATCAAAGTTTCGTTATCATTTTGCCCTATATATGGTCAAAAACCGATAAACATAAAAATATAAGCCCTATGGCGGTGTGGGGTGTTGTTTTGCGTAGATATCAAAAAAATAAGCATATTGAAAAAACAATTCGACTCGATCGAACATCGGAGGCACGACTTATGTCCGTTTGAAGTTCAAAATTTCACAAGCTACCCCTTTTACGTTATATTTGTTGAAACTTCAAACGGCCGTACATTTTGCCTCGCTTAACTTTTGGGGGCGATTCTTTTTTTAAACTTGCTTATTTTTTTGAGATCTACGCGGTAGACTCAATCCCAAAGTCTAATTTGACTATCAAATTTTCGTTCTAATTTTGCCATATATATCGTCAAAAACCGATAAACGTAAAACTATAAGCCCTATGGCGGTGTGGGGTGTTGTTTCGCGTAGATATCGAAAAAATAAGCATATTGAAAAAAAATCGACTCGATCGGACGTCGGAGGCACGACTTATGTCCGTTTGAAGTTCAAAATTTCACAAGCTACCCCTTTTACGTTATATTTGTTGAAATTTCAAACGGCCGTACATTTTGCCTCGCTTAACTTTTGGAGGCGATTCTTTTTTTAAACTTGCTTATTTTTTTGATATCTACGCGTTAGAATCAATCCCAAAGTCCGATTTGACTATCAAAGTTTCGTTATAATTTTTCCTTATATATTGTCAAAAACCGATAAACGTAAAACTATAAGCCCTATGACGGTGTGGGGTGTTTTTTCGCGTAGATATAGAAAAATTAAGCATATTAAAAAAAAAAGCGACTCGATCGGACGTCGGAGGCACGACTTATGTCCGTTTGAAGTTCAAAATTTCAGAAGCTACCCCTTTTACGTTATATTTGTTGAAATTTCAAAGAGCCGTACATTTTGCCTCGCTTAACTTTTGGAGGCGATTCTTTTTTTAAACTTGTTTATTTTTATGAGATCTACGCGTTAGACTCAATCCCTAAGTCCGATTTGACTATCAAATTTTCGTTATAATTTTGCCCTATATCTGGTCATAAACCGATAAACGTAAAACTATAAGCCCTATGGCGGTGTGGGGTGTTGTTTCGCGTAGATATCGAAAAAATAAGCATATTGAAAAAAAAAAGCGACTCGATCGGACGTCGGAGGCACGACCTATGTCCGTTTGAAGTTCAAATTTTCACAAGCTACCCCTTTTACGTTATATTTGTCGAAATTTCAAAGTGCCGTACATTTTGCCTCGCTTAACTTTTGGAGGCGATTCTTTTTTCAAACTTGTTTATTTTTTTGATATCTACGCGTTAGAATCAATCCCAAAGTCCGATTTGACTATCAAATTTTTGTTATGATTTTTCCCTATATATGGTCAAAAACCGATAAACGTAAAACTATAAGCCCTATGGCGGTGTGGGGTGTTTTTTCGCGTAGATATAGAAAAATTAAGCATATTGAAAAAAAAAATCGACTCGATCGGACGTCGGAGGCACGACTTATGTTCGTTTGAAGTTCAAAATTTCACAAGATACCCCTTTTACGTTATATTTGTTGAAACTTCAAACGGCCGTACATTTTGCCTCGCTTAACTTTTGGAGGCGATTCTTTTTTTAAACTTGTTTATTTTTTTGATATCTACGCGTTAGAATCAATCCCAAAGTCCGATTTGGCTATCAAAATTTTGTTATAATTTTGCCCTCTATATGGTCAAAAACCGATAAACGTAAAACTATAAGCCCTATGGCGGTGTGGGGTGTTGTTTCGCATAGATATCGAAAAAATAAGCATATTAAAAAAAATTGACTCGATCAGACGTCGGAGGCAGACTTATGTCCGTTTGAAGTTCAAAATTTCACAAGCTACCCCTTTTACGTTATATTTGTTGAAACTTCAAACGGCCGTACATTTTGCCTCGCTTAACTTTTGTAGGCGATTCTTTTTTTAAACTTGTTTATTTATTTGAGATCTACGCGGTAGAATCAATCCCGAAGTCCGATTTGACTATCATATTTTCGTTATAATTTTGCCCTATATATGGTAAAAAATCGATAAACGTAAAACTATAAGCCCTATGGCGGTGTGGGGTGTTTTTTCGCGTAGATATCAAAAAAATAAGCATATTGAAAAAACAATTGACTCGATCGGACGTCGGAGGCACGACTTATGTCCGTTTAAAGTTCAAAATTTCACAAGGTACCCCTTTTACGTTATATTTGTTGAAACTTCAAACGACCGTACATTTTGCCTCGCTTAACTTTTGGAGGCGATTCTTTTTTTAAACTTGTTTATTTTTTTTTATATCTACGCGTTAGAATCAATCCCAAAGTCCGATTTGACTATCAAATATTTGTTATAATTTTGCCCTATATATGGTAAAAAATCGATAAACGTAAAAATATAAGCCCTATGGCGGTGTGGGGTGTTGTTTCGCGTAGATATCAAAAAAATAAGCATATTGAAAAAAAAATGGACTCGATCGGACGTCGGAGGCACGACTTATGTCCGTTTGAAGTTTAAAATTTCACAAGCTACCCCTTTTACGTTATATTTGTTGAAACTTGAAACGGCCGTACATTTTGCCTCGCTTAACTTTTGGAGGCGATTCTTTTTTTAAACTTGTTTATTTTTTTGATATCTACGCGTTAGAATCAATCCCAAAGTCCGATTTGACTATCAAATATTTGTTATAATTTTGCCCTATATATGGTCAAAAACAGATAAACATAAAACTATAAGCCCTATGGCGGTGTGGGGTGTTGTTTCGCGTAGATATCAAAAAAATAAGCATATTGAAAAAAAAATGGACTCGATCGGACGTCGGAGGCACGACTTATGTCCGTTTGAAGTTTAAAATTTCACAAGCTACCCATTTTACGTTATATTTGTTGAAATTTGAAACGGCCGTACATTTTGCCTCGCTTAACTTTTGGAGGCGATTCTTTTTTTAAACTTGTTTATTTTTTTGATATCTACGCGGTAGAATCAATCCCAAAGTCCGATTTGACTATCAAAGTTTCGTTATAATTTTTCCCTCTATATGGTCAAAAACCGATAAACGTATAACTATAAGCCCTATGGCGGTGTGGGGTGTTTTTTCGCGTAGATATCAAAAAATTAAGCATATTGAAAAAAAAAATTGACTCGATCGGATGTCGGAGGCACGACTTATGTCCGTTTGAAGTTCAAAATTTCACAAGCTACCCCTTTTACGTTTTATTTGTTGAAATTTTAAAGTGCCGTACATTTTGCCTCGCTTAACTTTTGGAGGCGATTCTTTTTTTAAACTTGTTTATTTTTTTGAGATATACGCGGTAGAATCAATCCCGAAGTCCGGTTTGACTATCAAATATTCGTTATAATTTTGCCCTATATATGATCAAAAACCGATAAACGTAAAACTATAAGCCCTATGGCGGTGTGGGGTGTTTTTTTGCGTAGATATCGAAAAAATAAGCATATTGAAAAAAAAATTGACTCGATCGGACGTCGGAGACACGACTTATGTCCGTTTAAAGTTCAAAATTTCACAATCTACCCCTTTTACGTTATATTTGTTGAAACTTCATACGGCCGTACATTTTGCCTCGCTTAACTTTTGGAGGCGATTCTTTTTTTAAACTTGCTTATTTTTTTGAGATATACGCGGTAGACTCAATCCCGAAGTCCGATTTGACTATCAAAGTTTCGTTATAATTTTGCCCTATATATGGTCATAAACCGATAAACGTAAAAATATAAGCCCTATGGCGGTGTGGGGTATTTTTTCGCGTAGATATCAAAAAAATAAGCATATTGGAAAAAATATCGACTCGATCGGACGTCGGAGGCACGACTTATGTCCGTTTGAAGTTCAAAATTTCACAAGCTACCCCTTTTACGTTATATTTGTTGAAACTTCAAACGGCCGTACATTTTGCCTCGCTTAACTTTTGGAGGCGATTCTTTTTTTAAACTTGCTTATTTTTTTGAGGTCTACGCGGTAGACTCAATCCCGAAGTCCGATTTGACAATCAAATTTTCGTTATAATTTTGCCCTATATATGGTCAAAAACCGATAAACGTAAAAATATAAGCCCTATGGCGGTGTGGGGTGTTGTTTTGCGTAGATATCGAAAAAATAAGCATATTTAAAAAAAAAAATCGACTCGATCGGACGTCGAAGGCACGACTTATGTCCGTTTGAAGTTCAAAATTTCACAAGCTACCCCTTTTACGTTATATTTGTTGAAACTTCAAACGGCCGTACATTTTGCCTCGCTTAACTTTTGGAGGCAATTCTTTTTTTAAACATGCTTATTTTTTTGATATCTACGCGGTAGACTCAATCCCGAAGTCCGATTTGACTATCAAATTTTCGTTATAATTTTGCCCTATATATGGTCAAAACCGATAAACGTAAAAATATAAGCCCTATGGCGGTGTGGGGGTATTTTTTCGCGTAGATATCAAAAAAATAAGGATATTGAAAAAAAAATCGAATCGATCGACGTCGGAGGCACGACTTATGTCCGTTTGAAGTTCAAAATTTTACAAGCTACCCCTTTTACGTTATATTTGTTGAAAATTCAAACGGCCGTACATTTTGCCTCGCTTAACTTTTGGAGGCGATTCTTTTTTTAAACTTGCTTATTTTTTTGATATCTACGCGGTAGACTCAATCCCAAAGTCCGATTTGACTATCAAATTTTCATTATAATTTTGCCCTATACGGGGTCAAAAACCAATAAACGTAAAACTATAAGCCCTATGGCGGTGTGGGGTGTTTTTCGCGTAGATATCGAAAAAATAAGCATATTGAAAAAAAAATCGACTCGATCGGACGTCGGAGGCACGACTTATGTCCGTTTGAAGTTCAAAATTTTACAAGCTACCCCTTTTACGTTATATTTGTTGAAAATTCAAACGGCCGTACATTTTGCCTCGCTTAACTTTTGGAGGCGATTCTTTTTTTAAACTTGCTTATTTTTTTGATATCTACGCGGTAGACTCAATCCCGAAGTCCGATTTGACTATCAAGTTTTCATTATAATTTTGCCCTATACGGGGTCAAAAACCAATAAACGTAAAACTATAAGCCCTATGGCGGTGTGGGGTGTTTTTTCGCGTAGATATCAAAAAAATAAGCATATTGAAAAAAAAATCGACTCGATCGGACGTCGGAGGCACGACTTATGTCCGTTTGAAGTTCAAAATTTTACAAGCTACCCCTTTTACGTTATATTTGTTGAAACTTCAAACGGCCGTACATTTTGCCTTGCTCAACTTTTGGAGGCGATTCTTTTTATAAACTTGCTTATTTTTCTGAGATATACGCGGTAGACTCAATCCCGAAGTCCGATTTGACTATCAAATTTTCGTTATAATTTTGCCCAATATATGGTCAAAAACCGATAAACGTAAAATATAAGCCCTATGGCGGTGTGGGGTGTTGTTTCGTGTAGATATCGAAAAAATAAGCATATTGAAAAGAAAATCGACTCGATCGGACGTCGGAGGCACGACTTATGTCCGTTTGAAGTTCAAAATTTCACAAGCTACCCCTTTTACGTTATATTTGTTGAAACTTCATACGGCCGTACATTTTGCCTCGCTTAACTTTTGGAGGCGATTTTTTTTTAAAACTTGCTTATTTTTTTGAGATCTACGCGGTAGACTCAATCCCGAAGTCCGATTTGACTATCAAATTTTCGTTATAATTTTGCCCTATATATGGTCATAAACCGATAAACATAAAAATATAAGCCCTATGGCGGTGTGGGGTATATTTTCGCATAGATATCAAAAAAATAAGCATATTGGAAAAAAAATTGACTCGATCGGACGTCGGAGGCACGACTTATGTCCGTTTGAAGTTCAAAATTTCACAAGCTACCCCTTTTACGTTATATTTGTTGAAAATTCAAACGGCCGTACATTTTGCCTCGCTTAACTTTTGGAGGCGATTCTTTTTTAAAACTTGCTTATTTTTTTGATATCTACGCAGTAGACTCAATCCCAAAGTCCGATTTGACTATCAAATTTTCGTTATAATTTTGCCCTATATATGGTCAAAAACCGATAAACATAAAAATATAAGCCCTATGGCGGTGTGGGGTATTTTTTCGCGTAGATATCAACAAAATAAGGATATTGAAATAAAAAATCGACTTGATCGGACGTCGGAGGCACGACTTATGTCCGTTTGAAGTTCAAAATTTCACAAGCTACCCCTTTTACGTTATATTTGTTGAAACTTCAAACGGCCGTACATTTTGCCTCGCTTAACTTTTGGAGGCGATTCTTTTTTTAAACTTGCTTATTTTTTTGAGATATACGCGGTAGACTCAATCCCGAAGTCCGATTTGACTATCAAATTTTCGTTATAATTTTGCCCTATATATGGTCAAAAAACGATAAACGTAAAAATATAAGCCCTATGGTGGTGTGGGGTGTTGTTTTGCGTATATATCGAAAAAATAAGCATATTTAAAAAAAAAATCGACTCGATCGGACGTCGAAGGCACGACTTATGTCCGTTTGAAGTTCAAAATTTCACAAGCTACCCCTTTTACGTTATATTTGTTGAAACTTCAAACGGCCGTACATTTTGCCTCGCTTAACTTTTGGAGGCGATTCTTTTTTTAAACTTGCTTATTTTTTTGATATCTACGCGGTAGACTCAATCCCGAAGTCCGATTTGACTATCAAATTTTCATTATAATTTTGCCCTATACGGGGTCAAAAACCAATAAACGTAAAACTATAAGCCCTATGGAGGTGTGGGGTGTTTTTTCGCGTAGATAGAGAAAAAATAAGCATATTGAAAAAAAAATTCGACTCAATCGGACGTCGGAGGCACGACTTATGTCCGTTTGAAGTTCAAAATTTCACAAACTACCCCTTTTACGTTATATTTGTTGAAACTTCAAACGGCCGTACATTTTGCCTCGCTTAACTTTTGGAGGCAATTCTTTTTTTTAACTTGCTTATTTTTTTGAGATCTACGCGGTAGACTCAATCTCGAAGTCCGATTTGACTATTAAATTTTTGTTATAATTTTGCCCTATATATGGTCAAAAACCGATAAACGTAAAAATATAAGCCCTATCGCGGTTTGGGGTGTTTTTCCGCGTAGATATCGAAAAAATAAGCATATTGAAAAAACAATCGACTCGATCGGACGTCGGAGGTACGACTTATATCCGTTTGAAGTTCAAAATTTCACAAGTTACCCCTTTTACGTTATATTTGTTGAAACTTCAAACGACCGTACATTTTGCCTCGCTTAACTTTTGGAGGCGATTCTTTTTTTAAACTTGCTTATTTTTTTGAGATCTACGCGGCAGACTCAATACCGAAGTCCGATTTGACTATCAAATATTCGTTATAATTTTGCCCTATATATCGTCAAAAACTGATAAACGTAAAACTATAAACCCTATGGCGGTGTGGGGTTTTTTTCGCGTAGATATCAAAACAATAAGCATATTGAAAAAAAAAATCGACTCGATCGGACGTCGGAGGCACGACTTATGTCCGTTTAAAGTTCAAAATTTCACAAGCTACCCCTTTTACGTTATATTTGTTGAAACTTCAAACGGCCGTACATTTTGCCTCGCTTAACTTTTGGAGGCGATTATTTTTTTAAACTTGCTTATTTTTTTGAGATCTAGGCGGCAGACTCAATCCCGAAGCCCCATTTGACTATCAAACTTTCGTTATAATTTTGCCCTATATATGGTCAAAACCCGATAAACGTAAAACTATAAGCCCTATGGCGGTGTGGGGTGTTTTTTCGCGTAGATATCAAAAAAATAAGAATATTGAAAAAAAAATCGACTCGATCGGACGTCGGAGGCACGACTTATGTCCGTTTGAAGTTCAAAATTTTACAAGCTACCCCTTTTACGTTATATTTGTTGAAACTTCAAACGGCCGTACATTTTGCCTCGCTCAACTTTTGGAGGCGATTCTTTTTATAAACTTGCTTATTTTTCTGAGATATACGCGGTAGACTCAATCCCGAAGTCCGATTTGACTATCAAATTTTCGTTATAATTTTGCCCAATATATGGTCAAAAACCGATAAACGTAAAAATATAAGCCCTATGGCGGTGTGGGGTGTTGTTTCGTGTAGATATCGAAAAAATAAGCATATTGAAAAAAAAAATCGACTCGATCGGACGTCGGAGGCACGACTTATGTCCGTTTGAAGTTCAAAATTTCACAAGCTACCCCTTTTACGTTATATTTGTTGAAACTTCATACGGCCGTACATTTTGCCTCGCTTAACTTTTGGAGGCGATTTTTTTTTAAAACTTGCTTATTTTTTTGAGATCTACGCGGTAGACTCAATCCCGAAGTCCGATTTGACTATCAAATTTTCGTTATAATTTTGCCCTATATATGGTCATAAACCGATAAACGTAAAAATATAAGCCCTATGGCGGTGTGGGGTATATTTTCGCGTAGATATCAAAAAAATAAGCATATTGGAAAAAAAATTGACTCGATCGGACGTCGGAGGCACGACTTATGTCCGTTTGAAGTTCAAAATTTCACAAGCTACCCCTTTTACGTTATATTTGTTGAAAACTCAAACGGCCGTACATTTTGCCTCGCTTAACTTTTGGAGGCGATTCTTATTTTAAACTTGCTTATTTTTTTGATATCTACGCAGTAGACTCAATCCCGAAGTCCGATTTGACTATCAAATTTTCGTTATAATTTTGCCCTATATATGGTCAAAAACCGATAAACATAAAAATATAAGCCCTATGGCGGTGTGGGGTATTTTTTCGCGTAGATATCAACAAAATAAGGATATTGAAATAAAAAATTGACTCGATCGGACGTCGGAGGCACGACTTATGTCCGTTTGAAGTTCAAAATTTCACAAGCTACCCCTTTTACGTTATATTTGTTGAAACTTGAAACGGCCGTACATTTTGCCTCGCTTAACTTTTGGAGGCGATTCTTTTTTTAAACTTGCTTATTTTTTTGATATCTACGCAGTAGACTCAATCCCGAAGTCCGATTTGACTATCAAATTTTCGTTATAATTTTGCCCTATATATGGTCAAAAACCGATAAACATAAAAATATAAGCCCTATGGCGGTGTGGGGTATTTTTTCGCGTAGATATCAAAAAAATAAGTATATTGGAAAAACAATTGACTCGATCGGACGTCGGAGGCACGACTTATGTCCGTTTGAAGTTCAAAATTTCACAAGCTACCCCTTTTACGTTATATTTGTTGAAAACTCAAACGGCCGTACATTTTGCCTCGCTTAACTTTTGGAGGCGATTCTTTTTTTAAACTTGCTTATTTTTTTGATATCTACGCAGTAGACTCAATCCCGAAGTCCGATTTGACTATCAAATTTTCGTTATTATTTTGCCCAATATATGGTCAAAAACCGATAAACATAAAAATATAAGCCCTATGGCGGTGTGGGGTATTTTTTCGCGTAGATATCAACAAAATAAGGATATTGAAATAAAAAATCGACTCGATCGGACGTCGGAGGCACGACTTATGTCCGTTTGAAGTTCAAAATTTCACAAGCTACCCCTTTTACGTTATATTTGTTGAAACTTGAAACGGCCGTACATTTTGCCTCGCTTAACTTTTGGAGGCGATTCTTTTTTTAAACTTGTTTATTTTTTTGATATCTACGCGTTAGAATCAATCCCAAAGTCCGATTTGACTATCAAATATTTGTTATAATTTTGCCCTATATATGGTCAAAAACCGATAAACATAAAACTATAAGCCCTATGGCGGTGTGGGGTGTTGTTTCGCGTAGATATCAAAAAAATAAGCATATTGAAAAAAAAAGGGACTCGATCGGACGTCGGAGGCACGACTTATGTCCGTTTGAAGTTTAAAATTTCACAAGCTACCCATTTTACGTTATATTTGTTGAAATTTGAAACGGCCGTACATTTTGCCTCGCTTAACTTTTGGAGGCGATTCTTTTTTTAAACTTGTTTATTTTTTTGATATCTACGCGGTAGAATCAATCCCAAAGTCCGATTTGACTATCAAAGTTTCGTTATAATTTTTCCCTCTATATGGTCAAAAACCGATAAACGTATAACTATAAGCCCTATGGCGGTGTGGGGTGTTTTTTCGCGTAGATATCAAAAAATTAAGCATATTGAAAAAAAAAATTGACTCGATCGGATGTCGGAGGCACGACTTATGTCCGTTTGAAGTTCAAAATTTCACAAGCTACCCCTTTTACGTTATATTTGTTGAAATTTTAAAGTGCCGTACATTTTGCCTCGCTTAACTTTTGGAGGCGATTCTTTTTTTAAACTTGTTTATTTTTTTGAGATATACGCGGTAGAATCAATCCCGAAGTCCGGTTTGACTATCAAATATTCGTTATAATTTTGCCCTATATATGATCAAAAACCGATAAACGTAAAACTATAAGCCCTATGGCGGTGTGGGGTGTTTTTTTGTGTAGATATCGAAAAAATAAGCATATTGAAAAAAAAATTGACTCGATCGGACGTCGGAGACACGACTTATGTCCGTTTAAAGTTCAAAAGTTCACAATCTACCCCTTTTACGTTATATTTGTTGAAACTTCATACGGCCGTACATTTTGCCTCGCTTAACTTTTGGAGGCGATTCTTTTTTTAAACTTGCTTATTTTTTTGAGATATACGCGGTAGACTCAATCCCGAAGTCCGATTTGACTATCAAAGTTTCGTTATAATTTTGCCCTATATATGGTCATAAACCGATAAACGTAAAAATATAAGCCCTATGGCGGTGTGGGGTATTTTTTCGCGTAGATATCAAAAAAATAAGCATATTGGAAAAAATATCGACTCGATCGGACGTCGGAGGCACGACTTATGTCCGTTTGAAGTTCAAAATTTCACAAGCTACCCCTTTTACGTTATATTTGTTGAAACTTCAAACGGCCGTACATTTTGCCTCGCTTAACTTTTGGAGGCGATTCTTTTTTTAAACTTGCTTATTTTTTTGAGGTCTACGCGGTAGACTCAATCCCGAAGTCCGATTTGACAATCAAATTTTCGTTATAATTTTGCCCTATATATGGTCAAAAACCGATAAACGTAAAAATATAAGCCCTATGGCGGTGTGTGGTGTTGTTTTGCGTAGATATCAAAAAAATAAGCATATTTAAAAAAAAAAATCGACTCGATCGGACGTCGAAGGCACGACTTATGTCCGTTTGAAGTTCAAAATTTCACAAGCTACCCCTTTTACGTTATATTTGTTGAAACTTCAAACGGCCGTACATTTTGCCTCGCTTAACTTTTGGAGGCAATTCTTTTTTTAAACTTGCTTATTTTTTTGATATCTACGCGGTAGACTCAATCCCGAAGTCCGATTTGACTATCAAATTTTCGTTATAATTTTGCCCTATATATGGTCAAAACCGATAAACGTAAAAATATAAGCCCTATGGCGGTGTGGGGGTATTTTTTCGCGTAGATATCAAAAAAATAAGGATATTGAAAAAAAAATCGAATCGATCGACGTCGGAGGCACGACTTATGTCCGTTTGAAGTTCAAAATTTTACAAGCTACCCCTTTTACGTTATATTTGTTGAAAATTCAAACGGCCGTACATTTTGCCTCGCTTAATTTTTGGAGGCGATTCTTTTTTTAAACTTGCTTATTTTTTCGATATCTACGCGGTAGACTCAATCCCAAAGTCCGATTTGACTATCAAATTTTCATTATAATTTTGCCCTATACGGGGTCAAAAACCAATAAACGTAAAACTATAAGCCCTATGGCGGTGTGGGGTATTTTTTCGCGTAGATATCAAAAAAATAAGTATATTGGAAAAACAATTGACTCGATCGGACGTCGGAGGCACGACTTATGTCCGTTTGAAGTTCAAAATTTCACAAGCTACCCCTTTTACGTTATATTTGTTGAAAACTCAAACGGCCGTACATTTTGCCTCGCTTAACTTTTGGAGGCGATTCTTTTTTTAAACTTGCTTATTTTTTTGATATCTACGCAGTAGACTCAATCCCGAAGTCCGATTTGACTATCAAGTTTTCATTATAATTTTGCCCTATACGGGGTCAAAAACCAATAAACGTAAAACTATAAGCCCTATGGCGGTGTGGGGTGTTTTTTCGCGTAGATATCAAAAAAATAAGCATATTGAAAAAAAAATCGACTCGATCGGACGTCGGAGGCACGACTTATGTCCGTTTGAAGTTCAAAATTTTACAAGCTACCCCTTTTACGTTATATTTGTTGAAACTTCAAACGGCCGTACATTTTGCCTCGCTCAACTTTTGGAGGCGATCCTTTTTATAAACTTGCTTATTTTTCTGAGATATACGCGGTAGAATCAATCCCGAAGTCCGATTTGACTATCAAATTTTCGTTATAATTTTGCCCAATATATGGTCAAAAACCGATAAACGTAAAAATATAAGCCCTATGGCGGTGTGGGGTGTTGTTTCGTGTAGATATCGAAAAAATAAGCATATTGAAAAAAAAAATCGACTCGATCGGACGTCGGAGGCACGATTTATGTCCGTTTGAAGTTCAAAATTTCACAAGCTACCCCTTTTACGTTATATTTGTTGAAACTTCATACGGCCGTACATTTTGCCTCGCTTAACTTTTGGAGGCAATTTTTTTTTAAAACTTGCTTATTTTTTTGAGATCTACGCGGTAGACTCAATCCCGAAGTCCGATTTGACTATCAAATTTTCATTATAATTTTGCCCTATATATGGTCATAAACCGATAAACGTAAAAATATAAGCCCTATGGCGGTGTGGGGTATATTTTCGCGTAGATATCAAAAAAATAAGCATATTGGAAAAAAAATTGACTCGATCGGACGTCGGAGGCACGACTTATGTCCGTTTGAAGTTCAAAATTTCACAAGCTACCCCTTTTACGTTATATTTGTTGAAAATTCAAACGGCCGTACATTTTGCCTCGCTTAACTTTTGGAGGCGATTCTTTTTTTAAACTTGCTTATTTTTTTGATATCTACGCAGTAGACTCAATCCCGAAGTCCGATTTGACTATCAAATTTTCGTTATAATTTTGCCCTATATATGGTCAAAAACCGATAAACATAAAAATATAAGCCCTATGGCGGTGTGGGGTATTTTTTCGCGTAGATATCAACAAAATAAGGATATTGAAATAAAAAATCGACTCGATCGGACGTCGGAGGCACGACTTATGTCCGTTTGAAGTTCAAAATTTCACAAGCTACCCCTTTTACGTTATATTTGTTGAAACTTCAAACGGCCGTACATTTTGCCTCGCTTAACTTTTGGAGGCGATTCTTTTTTTAAACTTGCTTATTTTTTTGAGATATACGCGGTAGACTCAATCCCGAAGTCCGATTTGACTATCAAATTTTCGTTATAATTTTGCCCTATATATGGTCAAAAAACGATAAACGTAAAAATATAAGCCCTATGGTGGTGTGGGGTGTTGTTTTACGTATATATCGAAAAAATAAGCATATTTAAAAAAAAATCGACTCGATCGGACGTCGAAGGCACGACTTATGTCCGTTTGAAGTTCAAAATTTCACAAGCTACCCCTTTTACGTTATATTTGTTGAAACTTCAAACGGTCGTACATTTTGCCTCGCTTAACTTTTGGAGGCGATTCTTTTTTTAAACTTGCTTATTTTTTTGATATCTACGCGGTAGACTCAATCCCGAAGTCCGATTTGACTATCAAATTTTCATTATAATTTTGCCCTATACGGGGTCAAAAACCAATAAACGTAAAACTATAAGCCCTATGGAGGTGTGGGGTGTTTTTTCGCGTAGATAGAGAAAAAATAAGCATATTGAAAAAAAAATTCGACTCGATCGGACGTCGGAGGCACGACTTATGTCCGTTTGAAGTTCAAAATTTCACAAACTACCCCTTTTACGTTATATTTGTTGAAACTTCAAACGGCCGTACATTTTGCCTCGCTTAACTTTTGGAGGCAATTCTTTTTTTAAACTTGCTTATTTTTTTGAGATCTACGCGGTAGACTCAATCACGAAGTCCGATTTGACTATTAAATTTTCGTTATAATTTTGCCCTATATATGGTCAAAAACCGATAAACGTAAAAATATAAGCCCTATCGCGGTTTGGGGTGTTTTTCCGCGTAGATATCGAAAAAATAAGCATATTGAAAAAACAATCGACTCGATCGGACGTCGGAGGTACGACTTATTTCCGTTTGAAGTTCAAAATTTCACAAGTTACCCCTTTTACGTTATATTTGTTGAAACTTCAAACGACCGTACATTTTGCCTCGCTTAACTTTTGGAGGCGATTCTTTTTTTAAACTTGCTTATTTTTTTGAGATCTACGCGGAAGACTCAATACCGAAGTCCGATTTGACTATCAAATATTCGTTATAATTTTGCCCTATATATCGTCAAAAACTGATAAACGTAAAACTATAAACCCTATGGCGGTGTGGGGTTTTTTTCGCGTAGATATCAAAACAATAAGCATATTGAAAAAAAAATTCGACTCGATCGGACGTCGGAGGCACGACTTATGTCCGTTTAAAGTTCAAAATTTCACAAGCTACCCCTTTTACGTTATATTTGTTGAAACTTCAAACGGCCGTACATTTTGCCTCGCTTAACTTTTGGAGGCGATTCTTTTTTTAAACTTGCTTATTTTTTTGAGATCTAGGCGGCAGACTCAATCCCGAAGCCCCATTTGACTATCAAACATTCGTTATAATTTTGCCCTATATATGGTCAAAAACCGATAAACGTAAAACTATAAGCCCTATGGCGGTGTGGGGTGTTTTTTCGCGTAGATATCAAAAAAATAAGCATATTGAAAAAAAAATCGACTCGATCGGACGTCGGAGGCACGACTTATGTCCGTTTGAAGTTCAAAATTTTACAAGCTACCCCTTTTACGTAATATTTGTTGAAACTTCAAACGGCCGTACATTTTGCCTCGCTCAACTTTTGGAGGCGATTCTTTTTATAAACTTGCTTATTTTTCTGAGATATACGCGGTAGACTCAATCCCGAAGTCCGATTTGACTATCAAATTTTCGTTATAATTTTGCCCAATATATGGTCAAAAACCGATAAACGTAAAAATATAAGCCCTATGGCGGTGTGGGGTGTTGTTTCGTGTAGATATCGAAAAAATAAGCATATTGAAAAAAAAAATCGACTCGATCGGACGTCGGAGGCACGACTTATGTCCGTTTGAAGTTCAAAATTTCACAAGCTACCCCTTTTACGTTATATTTGTTGAAACTTCATACGGCCGTACATTTTGCCTCGCTTAACTTTTGGAGGCGATTTTTTTTTAAAACTTGCTTATTTTTTTGAGATCTACGCGGTAGACTCAATCCCGAAGTCCGATTTGACTATCAAATTTTCGTTATAATTTTGCCCTATATATGGTAATAAACCGATAAACGTAAAAATATAAGCCCTATGGCGGTGTGGGGTATATTTTAGCGTAGATATCAAAAAAATAAGCATATTGGAAAAAAAATTGACTCGATCGGACGTCGGAGGCACGACTTATGTCCGTTTGAAGTTCAAAATTTCACAAGCTACCCCTTTTACGTTATATTTGTTGAAAATTCAAACGACCGTACATTTTGCCTCGCTTAACTTTTGGAGGCGATTCTTTTTTTAAACTTGCTTATTTTTTTGATATCTACGCAGTAGACTCAATCCCGAAGTCCGATTTGACTATCAAATTTTCGTTATAATTTTGCCCTATATATGGTCAAAAACCGATAAACATAAAAATATAAGCCCTATCGCGTAGATATCAACAAAATAAGGATATTGAAATAAAAAATCGACTCGATCGGACGTCGGAGGCACGACTTATGTCCGTTTGAAGTTCAAAATTTCACAAGCTACCCCTTTTACGTTATATTTGTTGAAACTTCAAACGGCCGTACATTTTGCCTCGCTTAACTTTTGGAGGCGATTCTTTTTTTAAACTTGCTTATTTTTTTGAGATATACGTGGTAGACTCAATCCCGAAGTCCGATTTGACTATCAAATTTTCGTTATAATTTTGCCCTATATATGGTCAAAAAACGATAAACGTAAAAATATAAGCCCTATGGTGGTGTGGGGTGTTGTTTTGCGTATATATCGAAAAAATAAGCATATTTAAAAAAAAAATCGACTCGATCGGACGTCGAAGGCACGACTTATGTCCGTTTGAAGTTCAAAATTTCACAAGCTACCCCTTTTACGTTATATTTGTTGAAACTTCAAACGGCCGTACATTTTGCCTCGCTTAACTTTTGGAGGCGATTCTTTTTTTAAACTTGCTTATTTTTTTGATATCTACGCGGTAGACTCAATCCCGAAGTCCGATTTGACTATCAAATTTTCATTATAATTTTGCCCTATACGGGGTCAAAAACCAATAAACGTAAAACTATAAGCCCTATGGAGGTGTGGGGTGTTTTTTCGCGTAGATAGAGAAAAAATAAGCATATTGAAAAAAAAATTCGACTCGATCGGACGTCAGAGGCACGACTTATGTCCGTTAGAAGTTCAAAATTTCACAAACTACCCCTTTTACGTTATATTTGTTGAAAATTCAAACGGCCGTACATTTTGCCTCGCTTAACTTTTGGAGGCAATTCTTTTTTTAAACTTGCTTATTTTTTTGAGATCTACGCGGTAGACTCAATCCCGAAGTCCGATTTGACTATTAAATTTTCGTTATAATTTTGCCCTATATATGGTCAAAAACCGATAAACGTAAAAATATAAGCCCTATCGCGGTTTGGGGTGTTTTTCCGCGTAGATATCGAAAAAATAAGCATATTGAAAAAACTATCGACTCGATCGGACGTCGGAGGTACGACTTATATCCGTTTGAAGTTCAAAATTTCACAAGTTACGCCTTTTACGTTATATTTGTTGAAACTTCAAACGACCGTACATTTTGCCTCGCTTAACTTTTGGAGGCGATTCTTTTTTTAAACTTGCTTATTTTTTTGAGATCTACGCGGCAGACTCAATACCGAAGTCTGATTTGACTATCAAATATTCGTTATAATTTTGCCCTATATATCGTCAAAAACTGATAAACGTAAAACTATAAACCCTATGGCGGTGTGGGGTTTTTTTCGCGTAGATATCAAAACAATAAGCATATTGAAAAAAAAAATCGACTCGATCGGACGTCGGAGGCACGACTTATGTCCGTTTAAAGTTCAAAATTTCACAAGCTACCCCTTTTACGTTATATTTGTTGAAACTTCAAACGGCCGTACATTTTGCCTCGCTTAACTTTTGGAGGCGATTCTTTTTTAAAACTTGCTTATTTTTTTGAGATCTAGGCGGCAGACTCAATCCCGAAGCCCCATTTGACTATCAAACTTTTGTTATAATTTTGCCCTATATATGGTCAAAAACCGATAAACGTAAAACTATAAGCCCTATGGCGGTGTGGGGTGTTGTTTCGCGTAGATATCAAAAAAATAAGCATATTGAAAAAAATCGACTCGATCGGACGTCGGAGGCACGACTTATGTCCGTTTGAAGTTCAAAATTTCACAAACTACCCCTTTTACGTTATATTTGTTGAAACTTCAAACGGCCGTACATTTTACCTCGCTTAACTTTTGGAGGCAATTCTTTTTTTAAACTTGCTTATTTTTTTGAGATCTACATGATAGACTCAATCCCGAAGTCCGATTTGACTATCAAATATTTGTTATAATTTTGCCCTATATATGGTCAAAAACCGATAAACGTAAAACTATAAGCCCTATGGAGGTGTAGGTGTTTTTTCGCGTAGATATAGAAAAAATAAGCATATTGAAAAAAAAATCGACTCGATCGGACGTCGGAGGCATGACTTATGTCCGTTTGAAGTTCAAAATTTCACAAACTACCCCTTTTACGTAATATTTGTTGAAACTTCAAACGGCCGTACATTTTGCCTCGCTTAACTTTTGGAGGTGATTCTTTTTTTAAACTTGATTATTTTTTTGAGATATACGCGGTAGACTCAATCCCGAAGTCCGATTTGACTATCAAATTTTCGTTATAATTTTGCCCTATATATGGTCAAAAACCGATAAACGTAAAAATATAAACCCTATCAAGGTTTGGGGTGTTTTTCCGCGTAGATATCGAAAAAATAAGCATATTGAAAAAAAAATCGACTCGATCGGACGTCGGAGGGACGACTTATGTCCGTTTGAAGTTCAAAATTTCACAAGTTACCCCTTTTACGTTATATTTGTTGAAACTTCAAACGGCCGTACATTTTGTTCGCTTAACTTTTGGAGGCGATTCTTTTTTTAAACTTGCTTATTTTTTTGAGATCTACTCGGCAGACTCAATCCCGAAGTCCGATTTGTCTATCAAATTTTCGTTATAATTTTGCCCTATATATCGTCAAAAACCGATAAACGTAAAACTATAAACCCTATGGCGGTGTGGGGTGTTTTTTCGCGTAGATATCAAAAAAATAAGCATATTGAAAAAAAAATCGACTCGATCGGACGTCGGAGGCACGACTTATGTCCGTTTGAAGTTCAAAATTTCACAAGCTACCCCTTTTACGTTATATTTGTTGAAACTTCATACGGCCGTACATTTTGCCTCGCTTAACTTTTGGAGGCGATTCTTTTTTTAAACTTGCTTATTTTTTTGAGATCTATGCGGTAGACTCAATCCCGAAGTCCGATTTGACTATCAAATGTTCGTTATAATTTTGCCCTATATATGGTTAAAAACTGATAAACGTAAAACTATAAGCCCTATGGAGGTGTGGGGTGTTTTTTCGTACATTTTGCCTCGCTTAACTTTTGGAGGCAATTCTTTTTTTAAACTTGCTTATTTCTTTGAGATCTACGCGGTAGACTCAATCGCGAAGTCCGATTTGACTATCAAATTTTCGTTATAATTTTGCCCTATATATGGTCAAAAACCGATAAACGTAAAAATATAAGCCCTATGGCGGTGTGGGGTGTTGTTTCGCGTAGATATCGAAAAAATAAGCATATTGAAAAAAAAATCGACTCGATCGGACGTCGGAGGCACGACTTATGTCCGTTTGAAGTTCAAAATTTCACAAGCTACCCCTTTTACGTTATATTTGTTGAAACTTCAAACGGCCGTACATTTTGTCTCGCTTAACTTTTGGAGGCGATTCTTTTTTTAAACTTGCTTATTTTTTTGATATCTACGCAGTAGACTCAATCCCGAAGTCCGATTTAACTATCAAATTTTCGATATAATTTTGCCCTATATATGGTCAAAAACTGATAAACGTAAAAATATAAGCCTATGGCGGTGTGGGGTGTTGTTTAGTGTAGATATCAAAAAAATAAGCATATTGAAAAAAAAATCGAATCGATCGGACGTCGGAGGCACGACTTATGTCCGTTTGAAGTTCAAAATTTCACAAGCTACCCCTTTTACGTTATATTTGTTGAAACTTCATACGGCCGTACATTTTGCCTCGCTTAACTTTTGGAGGCGATTCTTTTTTTAAACTTGCTTATTTTTTTGAGATCTACGCGGTAGACTCTATCCCGAAGTCCGATTTGACTATCAAATGTTCGTTATAATTTTGCCCTATATATGGTCAAAAACCGATAAACATAAAACTATAAGCCCTATGGAGGTGTGGGGTGTTTTTTCGCGTAGATATAGAAAACATAAGCATATTGAAAAAAAAAATCGACTCGATCGGACGTCGAAGGCACGACTTATGTCCGTTTGAAGTTCAAAATTTCACAAATTACCCCTTTTACGTTATATTTGTTGAAATTCAAACGGCCGTACATTTTGCCTCGCTTAACTTTTGGAGGCAATTCTTTTTTTAAACTTGCTTATTTTTTTGAGATATACGCGGTAGACTCAATCCCGAAGTCTGATTTGACTATCAAATTTTCGTTATAATTTTGCCCTATATATGGTCAAAAACTTATAAACGTAAAACTATAAGCCCTATGGAGGTGTGGGGTGTTTTTTCGCGTAGATATAGAAAAAATAAGCATATTGAAAAAAAAAAATCGACTCTATCGGACGTCGAAGGCATGACTTATGTCCGTTTGAAGTTCAAAATTTCACAAACTACCCATTTTACGTTATATTTGTTGAAACTTCAAACGGCCGTACATTTTGCCTCGCTTAAATTTTGGAGGCGATTCTTTTTTTAAACTTGCTTATTTTTTTGATATCTACGCATTAGACTCAATCCCGAAGTCCGATTTGACTATCAAAGTTTCGTTATAATTTTGCCCTATATATGGTTAAAAACCGATAAACATAAAAATATAAGCCCTATGGCGGTGTGGGGTATTTTTTCGCGTAGATATCAAAAAAATAAGGATATTGAAAAAAAAAATCGACTCGATCGGACGTCGGAGGCACGAATTATGTCCGTTTGAAGTTCAAAATTTCACAAGCTACCCCTTTTACGTTATATTTGTTGAAACTTCAAACTGCCGTACATTTTGCCTCGCTTAACTTTTGGAGGCGATTCTTTTTTTAAACTTGCTTATTTTTTTGAGTTCTACGCGGTAGACTCAATCCCGAAGTCCGATTTGACAATCAAATTTTCGTTATAATTTTGCCCTATATATGGTCAAAAACTGATAAACGTAACAATATAAGCCCTATGGCGGTGTGGGGTGTTGTTTTGCGTATATATCGAAAAAATAAGCATATTTAAAAAAAATCGACTCGATCGGACGTCGAAGGCACGACTTATGTCCGTTTGAAGTTCAAAATTTCACAAGCTACCCCTTTTACGTTATATTTGTTGAAACTTCAAACGGCCGTACATTTTGCCTCGCTTAAATTTTGGAGGCGATTCTTTTTTTAAACTTGCTTATTTTTTTGATATCTACGCGGTAGACTCAATCCCGAAGTCCGATTTGAGAATCAAATTTTCATTATAATTTTGCCCTATACGGGGTCAAAAACCAATAAACGTAAAACTATAAGCCCTATGGCGGTGTGGGGTGTTTTTTCGCGTAGATATCGAAAAAATAAGCATATTGAAAAAAAAATCGACTCGATCGGACGTCGGAGGCACGACTTATGTCCGTTTGAAGTTCAAAATTTTACAAGCTACCCTTTTACGTTATATTTGTTGAAACTTCAAACGGCCGTACATTTTGCCTCGCTCAACTTTTGGAGGCGATTCTTTTTATAAACTTGCTTATTTTTCTGAGATATACGCGGTAGACTCAATCCCAAAGTCCGATTTGACTATCAAATTTTCGTTATAATTTTGCCCTATATATGGTCAAAAACCGATAAACGTAAAAATATAAGCTCTATGGCGGTGTGGGGTGTTGTTTCGTGTAGATATCGAAAAAATAAGCATATTGAAAAAAAAATCGACTCGATCGGACGTCGGAGGCACGACTTATGTCCGTTTGAAGTTCAAAATTTCACAAGCTACCCCTTTTATGTTATATTTGTTGAAACTTCATACGGCCGTACATTTTGCCTCGCTTAACTTTTGGAGGCAATTTTTTTTTTAAACTTGCTTATTTTTTTGAGATCTACACGGTAGACTCAATCTCGAAGTCCGATTCGACTATCAAAGTTTCGTTATAATTTTGCCCTATATATGGTCATAAACCGATAAACGTAAAAATATAAGCCCTATGGCGGTGTGGGGTATTTTTTCGCGTAGATATCAAAAAAATAAGCATATTGGAAAAAAAGTCAACTCGATCGGACGTCGGAGGCACGACTTATGTCCGTTTGAAGTTCAAAATTTCACAAGCTACCCCTTTTACGTTATATTTGTTGAAAATTCAAACGGCCGTACATTTTGCCTCGCTTAACTTTTGGAGGCGATTCTTTTTTTAAACTTGCTTATTTTTTTGATATCTACACAGTAGACTCAATCCCAAAGTCCGATTTGACTATCAAATTTTCATTATAATTTTGCCCTATACGGGGTCAAAAACCAATAAACGTAAAACTATAAGCCCTATGGAGGTGTGGGGTATTTTTTCGCGTAGATATAGAAAAAATAAGCATATTGAAAAAAAAAATCGACTCGATCGGACGTCGGAGGCACGACTTATGTCCGTTTGAAGTTCAAAATTTCACAAACTACCCCTTTTACGTTATATTTGTTGAAACTTCAAACGGCCGTACATTTTGCCTCGCTTAACTTTTGGAGGCAATTCTTTTTTTAAACTTGCTTATTTTTTTGAGATATACGCGGTAGACTCAATCCCGAAGTCCGATTTGACTATCAAATTTTCGTTATAATTTTGCCCTATATATGGTCAAAAACCGATAAACGTAAAAATATAAGCCCTATCGCGGTTTGGGGTGTTTTTCCGCGTAGATATCGAAAAAATAAGCATATTGAAAAAACAATTGACTCGATCGGACGTCGGAGGCACGATTTATGTCCGTTCGAAGTTCAAAATTTCACAAGTTACCCCTTTTACGTTATATTTGTTGAAACTTCAAACGGCCGTACATTTTGCCTCGCTTAACTTTTGGAGGCGATTCTTTTTTTAAACTTGCTTATTTTTTTGAGATCTACGCGGCAGACTCAATACCGAAGTCCGATTTGACTATCAAATATTCATTATAATTTTGCCCTATATATCGTCAAAAACCGATAAACGTAAAACTATAAACCCTATGGAGGTGTGGGGTTTTTTTCGCGTAGATATTGAAACAATAAGCATATTGAAAAAAAAATCGACTCGATCGGACGTCGGAGGCACGACTTATGTCCGTTTAAAGTTCAAAATTTCACAAGCTACCCCTTTTACGTTATATTTGTTGAAACTTCAAACGGCCGTACATTTTGCCTCGCTTAACTTTTGGAGGCGATTCTTTTTTTAAACTTGCTTATTTTTTTGAGATCTAGGCGGCAGACTCAATCCCGAAGCCCCATTTGACTATCAAACTTTTGTTATAATTTTGCCCTATATATGGTCAAAAACCGATAAACGTAAAACTATAAGCCCTATGGCGGTGTGGGGTGTCGTTTCGCGTAGATATCAAAAAAATAAGCGTATTGAAAAACAATCGACTTGATCGGACGTCGGAGGCACGACTTATGTCCGTTTGAAGTTCAAAATTTCACAAACTACCCCTTTAACGTTATATTTGTTGAAACTTCAAACGGCCGTACATTTTACCTCGCTTAACTTTTGGAGGCAATTCTTTTTTTAAACTTGCTTATTTTTTTGAGATCTACATGGTAGACTCAATCCCGAAGTCCGATTTGATTATCAAATATTTGTTATAATTTTGCCCTATATATGGTCAAAAACCGATAAACGTAAAACTATAAGCCCTATGGAGGTGTAGGGTATTTTTTCGCGTAGATATAGAAAAAATAAGCATATTGAAAAAAAAAATTGACTCGATCGGACGTCGGAGGCACGACTTATGTCCGTTTGAAGTTTAAAATTTCACAAACTACCCCTTTTACGTTATATTTGTTGAAACTTCAAACGGCCGTACATTTTGCCTCGCTTAACTTTTGGAGGCGATTCTTTTTTTAAACTTGATTATTTTTTTGATATATACGCGGTATACTCAATCCCGAAGTCCGATTTGACTATCAAATTTTCGTTATAATTTTGCCCTATATATGGTCAAAAACCGATAAACGTAAAAATATAAGCCCTATCGTGGTTTGGGGTGTTTTTCCGCGTAGATATTGAAAAAATAAGCATATTGAAAAAAAAATCGACTCGATCGGACGTCGGAGGGACGACTTATGTCCGTTTGAAGTTCAAAATTTCACAAGTTACCCCTTTAACGTTATATTTGTTGAAACTTCAAACGGCCGTACATTTTGTTCGCTTAACTTTTGGAGGCGATTCTTTTTTTAAACTTGCTTATTTTTTTGAGATCTACGCGGCAGACTCAATCCCGAAGTCCGATTTGTCTATCAAATTTTCGTTATAATTTTGCCCTATATATCGTCAAAAACCGATAAACGTAAAACTATAAACCCTATGGCGGTGTGGGGTGTTTTTTCGCGTAGATATCAAAAAAATAAGCGTATTGAAAAAAAAATCGACTCGATCGGACGTCGGAGGCACGACTTATGTCCGTTTGAAGTTCAAAATTTCACAAGCTACCCCTTTTACGTTATATTTGTTGAAACTTCATACGGCCGTACATTTTGCCTCGCTTAACTTTTGGAGGCGATTCTTTTTTTAAACTTGCTTATTTTTTTGAGATCTATGCGGTAGACTCAATCCCGAAGTCCGATTTGACTATCAAATTTTCGTTATAATTTTGCCCTATATATGGTCAAAAACTGATAAACGTAAAACTATAAGCCCTATGGAGGTGTGGGGTGTTTTTTCATACATTTTGCCTCGCTTAACTTTTGTAGGCAATTCTTTTTTTAAACTTGTTTATTCCTTTGAGATCTACGCGGTAGACTCAATCGCGAAGTCCGATTTGACTATCAAATTTTCGTTATAATTTTGCCCTATATATGGTCAAAAACCGATAAACGTAAAAATATAAGCCCTATGGCGGTGTGGGGTGTTGTTTCGCGTAAAAATCGAAAAAATAAGCATATTGAAAAAAAAATCGACTCGATCGGACGTCGGAGGCACGACTTATGTCCGTTTGAAGTTCAAAATTTCACAAGCTACCCCTTTTACGTTATATTTGTTGAAACTTCAAACGGCCGTACATTTTGTCTCGCTTAACTTTTGGAGGCGATTCTTTTTTTAAACTTGCTTATTTTTTTGATATCTACGCGGTAGACTCAATCCCGAAGTCCGATTTAACTATCAAATTTTTGTTATAATTTTGCCCTATATATGGTCAAAAACTGATAAACGTAAAAATATAAGCCCTATGGCGGTGTGGGGTGTTGTTTCGTGTAGATATCAAAACAATAAGCATATTGAAAAAAAAATCGAATCGATCGGACGTCGGAGGCACGACTAATGTCCGTTTGAAGTTCAAAATTTCACAAGCTACCCCTTTTACGTTATATTTGTTGAAACTTCATACGGCCGTATATTTTGCCTCGCTTAACTTTTGGAGGCGATTCTTTTTTTAAACTTGCTTATTTTTTTGAGATCTACGCAGTAGACTCAATCCCGAAGTCCGATTAGACTATAAAAGTTTCGTTATAATTTTGCCTATATATGGTCAAAAACCGATAAACATAAAAATATAAGCCCTATGGAGGTGTGGGGTGTTTTTTCGCGTAGATATAGAAAACATAAGCATATTGAAAAAAAAAATCGACTCGATCGGACGTCGAAGGAACGACTTATGTCCGTTTAAAGTTCAAAATTTCACAAACTACCCCTTTTACGTTATATTTGTTGAAATTCAAACGGCCGTACATTTTGCCTCGCTTAACTTTTGGAGGCAATTCTTTTTTTAAACTTGCTTATTTTTTTGAGATATACGCGGTAGACTCAATCCCGAAGTCCGATTTGACTATCAAATATTCGTTATAATTTTGCCCTATATATGGTCAAAAACCGATAAACGTAAAAATATAAGCCCTATCGCGGTTTGGGGTGTTTTTCCGCGTAGATATCAAAAAAATAAGCATATTGGAAAAAAAATCGACTCGATCGGACGTCGGAGGCACGACTTATGTCCGTTTGAAGTTCAAAATTTCACAAGTTACCCCTTTTACGTTATATTTGTTGAAACTTCAAACGGCCGTACATTTTGCCTCGCTTAACTTTTGGAGGCGATTCTTTTTTTAAACTTGCTTATGTTTTTGAGATCTACGCGGCAAACTCAATCCCGAAGTCCGATTTGACTATCAAATATTCGTTATAATTTTGCCCTATATATCGTCAAAAACCGCTAAACGTAAAACTATAAACCCTATGGCGGTGTGGGGTGCTTTTTCGCGTAGATATTGAAACAATAAGCATATTGAAAAAAAAAATCGACTCGATCAGACGTCGGAGGCACGACTTATGTCCGTTTAAAGTTCAAAATTTCACAAGCTACCCCTTTTACGTTATATTTGTTGAAACTTCAAACGGCCGTACATTTTGCCTCGCTTAACTTTTGGAGGCGATTCTTTTTTTAAACTTGCTTATTTTTTTGAGATGTAGGCGGAAGACTTAATCCCGAAGCCCCATTTGACTATCAAATTTTCGTTATAATTTTGCCCTATATATGGTCAAAAACCGATAAACGTAAAACTATAAGCCCTATGGCGGTGTGGGGTGTTGTTTCGCGTAGATATCAAAAAAATAAGCATATTGAAAAAAAAATCGACTCGATCGGACGTCGGAGGCACGACTTATGTCCGTTTGAAGTTCAAAATTTCACAAGCTACCCCTTTTACGTTATATTTGTTGAAACTTCAAAAGGCCGTACATTTTGTCTCGCTTAACTTTTGGAGGCGATTCTTTTTTTAAACTTGCTTATTTTTTTGATATCTACGCGGTAGACTCAATCCCGAAGTCCGATTTAACTATCAAATTTTCATTATAATTTTGCCCTATATATGGTCAAAAACTGATAAACGTAAAAATATAAGCCCTATGGCGGTGTGGGGTGTTGTTTCGTGTAGATATCAAAAAAATAAGCATATTAAAAAAAATCGAATCGATCGGACGTCGGAGGCACGAATTATGTCCGTTTGAAGTTCAAAATTTCACAAGCTACCCCTTTTACGTTATATTTGTTGAAAATTCATACGGCCGTACATTTTGCCTCGCTTAAC
Source organism: Solanum sitiens (assembly GCA_016801875.1). Taxonomy (NCBI): domain Eukaryota; kingdom Viridiplantae; phylum Streptophyta; class Magnoliopsida; order Solanales; family Solanaceae; genus Solanum; species Solanum sitiens. The sequence continues at coordinate 1,071,300 of JABWTJ010000275.1, forward strand.
TTTTGGAGGCGATTCTTTTTTTAAACTTGCTTATTTTTTTGAGATCTACGCGGTAGACTCAATCCCGAAGTCCGATTTGACTATCAAATTTCGTTATAATTTTGCCCTATATATGGTCAAAAACCGATAAACATAAAAATATAAGCCCTATGGAGGTGTGGGGTGTTTTTTCGCGTAGATATAGAAAACATAAGCATATTGAAAAAAAAAATCGACTCGATCGGACGTCAGAGGAACGACTTATGTCCGTTTGAAGTTCAAAATTTCACAAACTACCCCTTTTACGTTATATTTGTTGAAATTCAAACGGCCGTATATTTTGCCTCGCTTAACTTTTGGAGGCAATTATTTTTTTAAACTTGCTTATTTTTTTGAGATATACGCGGTAGACTCAATCCCGAAGTCCGATTTGACTATCAAATATTCGTTATAATTTTGCCCTATATATGGTCAAAAACCGATAAACGTAAAAATATAAGCCCTATCGCGGTTTGGGGTTTTTTCCGCGTAGATATCGAAAAAATAAGCATATTGAAAAAAAAATCGACTCGATCGGACGTCGGAGGCACGACTTATGTCCGTTTGAAGTTCAAAATTTCACAAGTTACCCCTTTTACGTTATATTTGTTGAAACTTCAAACGGCCGTACATTTTGCCTCGCTTAACTTTTGGAGGCGATTCTTTTTTTAAACTTGCTTATGTTTTTGAGATCTACGCGGCAGACTCAATCCCGAAGTCCGATTTGACTATCAAATATTCGTTATAATTTTGCCCTATATATCGTCAAAAACCGCTAAACGTAAAACTATAAACCCTATGGCGGTGTGGGGTGCTTTTTCGCGTAGATATTGAAACAATAAGCATATTGAAAAAAAAAATCGACTCGATCAGACGTCGGAGGCACGACTTATGTCCGTTTAAAGTTCAAAATTTCACAAGCTACCCCTTTTACGTTATATTTGTTGAAACTTCAAACGGCCGTACATTTTGCCTCGCTTAACTTTTGGAGGCGATTCTTTTTTTAAACTTGCTTATTTTTTTGAGATGTAGGCGGAAGACTTAATCCCGAAGCCCCATTTGACTATCAAATTTTCGTTATAATTTTGCCCTATATATGGTCAAAAACCGATAAACGTAAAACTATAAGCCCTATGGCGGTGTGGGGTGTTGTTTCGCGTAGATATCAAAAAAATAAGCATATTGAAAAAAAAATCGACTCGATCGGACGTCGGAGGCACGACTTATGTCCGTTTGAAGTTCAAAATTTCACAAGCTACCCCTTTTATGTTATATTTGTTGAAATTTCAAACGGCCGTACATTTTGCCTCGCTTAACTTTTGGAGGCAATTCTTTTTTTAAACTTGCTTATTTTTTTGAGATCTACATGGTAGACTCAATCCCGAAGTCCGATTTGACTATCAAATATTCGTTATAATTTTGCCCTATATATGGTCAAAAACCGATAAACGTACAAATATAAGCCCTATGGAGGTATGGGGTGTTTTTTCGCGTAGATATAGAAAACATAAGCATATTGAAAAAAAAAATCGACTCGATCGGACGTCGGAGGAACGACTTATGTCCGTTTGAAGTTCAAAATTTCACAAACTACCCCTTTTACGTTATATTTGTTGAAATTCAAACGGCCGTACATTTTGCCTCGCTTAACTTTTGGAGGCAATTCTTTTTTTAAACTTGCTTATTTTTTTGAGATATACGCGGTTGACTCAATCCCGAAGTCCGATTTGACTATCAAATATTCGTTATAATTTTGCCCTATATATGGTCAAAAACAGATAAACGTAAAAATATAAACCCTATCGCGGTTTGGGGTGTTTTTCCGCGTAGATATCGAAAAAATAAGTACATTGAAAACAAAAATCGACTCGATCGGACGTCGGAGGCACGACTTATGTCCGTTTGAAGTTCAAAATTTCACAAGTTACCCTTTTTACGTTATATTTGTTGAAACTTCAAACGGCCGTACATTTTGCCTCGCTTAACTTTTGGAGGCAATTCTTTTTTTAAACTTGCTTATGTTTTTGAGATCTACGCGGCAGACTCAATCTCGAAGTCCGATTTGACTATCAGATTTTCGTTATAATTTTGCCCTATATATCGTCAAAAATCGATAAACGTAAAACTATAAACCCTATGGCGGTGTGGGGTGCTTTTTCGCGTAGATATTGAAACAATAAGCATATTGAAAAAAAAATCGACTCGATCAGACGTCGGAGGCACGACTTATGTCCGTTTAAAGTTCAAAATTTCACAAGCTACCCCTTTTACGTTATATTTGTTGAAATTTCAAACGGCCGTACATTTTGCCTCGCTTAACTTTTGGAGGCGATTCTTTTTTTAAACTTGCTTATTTTTTTGATATCTACGCAGTAGACTCAATCCCGAAGTCCGATTTGACTATCAAATTTTCGTTATAATTTTGCCCTATATATGGTCAAAAACCGATAAACATAAAAATATAAGCCCTATGGCGGTGTGGGGTATTTTTTCGCGTAGATATCAAAAAAATAAGCATATTGGAAAAAAAATTGACTCGATCGGACGTCGGAGGCACGACTTATGTCCGTTTGAAGTTCAAAATTTCACAAGCTACCCCTTTTACGTTATATTTGTTGAAAACTCAAACGGCCGTACATTTTGCCTCGCTTAACTTTTGGAGGCGATTCTTTTTTTAAACTTGCTTATTTTTTTGATATCTACGCGGTAGACTCAATCCCGAAGTCCGATTTAACTATCAAATTTTCATTATAATTTTGCCCTATATATGGTCAAAAACTGATAAACGTAAAAATATAAGCCCTATGGCGGTGTGGGGTGTTGTTTCGTGTAGATATCAAAAAAATAAGCATATTAAAAAAAATCGAATCGATCGGACGTCGGAGGCACGACTTATGTCCGTTTGAAGTTCAAAATTTCACAAGCTACCCCTTTTACGTTATATTTGTTGAAAATTCATACGGCCGTACATTTTGCCTCGCTTAACTTTTGGAGGCGATTCTTTTTTTAAACTTGCTTATTTTTTTGAGATCTACGCGGTAGACTCAATCCCGAAGTCCGATTTGACTATCAAATCGTTATAATTTTGTTTCGTAAAAATATAAGCCCTATTTTGCCCTATTGACTATGACGTCGGAGGAACGACTTATGTCCGTTTGAAGTTCAAAATTTCACAAGCTACCCCTTTTACGTTATATTTGTTGAAAATTCATACGGCCGTACATTTTGCCTCGCTTAACTTTTGGAGGCGATTCTTTTTTTAAACTTGCTTATTTTTTTGAGATCTACGCGGTAGACTCAATCCCGAAGTCCGATTTGACTATCAAAGTTTCGTTATAATTTTGCCCTATATATGGTCAAAAACCGATAAACATAAAAATATAAGCCCTATGGAGGTGTGGGGTGTTTTTTCGCGTAGATATAGAAAACATAAGCATATTGAAAAAAAAAATCGACTCGATCGGACGTCGGAGGAATGACTTATGTCCGTTTGAAGTTCAAAATTTCACAAACTACCCCTTTTACGTTATATTTGTTGAAATTCAAACGGCCGTATATTTTGTCTCGCTTAACTTTTGGAGGCAATTCTTTTTTTAAACTTGCTTATTTTTTTGAGATATACGCGGTAGACTCAATCCCGAAGTCCGATTTGACTATCAAATATTCGTTATAATTTTGCCCTATATATGGTCAAAAACCGATAAACGTAAAAATATAAGCCCTATCGCGGTTTGGGGTGTTTTTCCGCGTAGATATCGAAAAAATAAGCATATTGAAAAAAAAATCGACTCGATCGGACGTCGGAGGCACGACTTATGTCCGTTTGAAGTTCAAAATTTCACAAGTTACCCCTTTTACGTTATATTTGTTGAAACTTCAAACGGCCGTACATTTTGCCTCGCTTAACTTTTGGAGGCGATTCTTTTTTTAAACTTGCTTATGTTTTTGAGATCTACACGGCAGACTCAATCCCGAAGTCCAATTTGACTATCAAATATTCGTTATAATTTTGCCCTATATATCGTCAAAAACCGCTAAACGTAAAACTATAAACCCTATGGCGGTGTGGGGTGCTTTTTCGCGTAGATATTGAAACAATAAGCATATTGAAAAAAAAAATCGACTCGATCAGACGTCGGAGGCACGACTTATGTCCGTTTAAAGTTCAAAATTTCACAAGCTACCCCTTTTACGTTATATTTGTTGAAACTTCAAACGGCCGTACATTTTGCCTCGCTTAACTTTTGGAGGCGATTCTTTTTTTAAACTTGCTTATTTTTTTTAGATGTAGGCGGAAGACTTAATCCCGAAGCCCCATTTGACTATCAAATTTTCGTTATAATTTTGCCCTATATATGGTCAAAAACCGATAAACGTAAAACTATAATCCCTATGGCGGTGTGGGGTGTTGTTTCGCGTAGATATCAAAAAAATAAGCATATTGAAACAAAAATCGACTCGATCGGACGTCGGAGGCACGACTTATGTCCGTTTGAAGTTCAAAATTTCACAAGCTACCCCTTTTACGTTATATTTGTTGAAACTTCAAACGGCCGTACATTTTGCCTCGCTTAACTTTTGGAGGCAATTCTTTTTTTAAACTTGTTTATTTTTTTGAGATCTACATGGTAGACTCAGTCCCGAAGTCCGATTTGACTATCAAATATTCGTTATAATTTTGCCCTATATATGGTCAAAAACCGATAAACGTAAAAATATAAGCCCTATGGAGGTATGGGGTGTTTTTTCGCGTAGATATCAAAAACATAAGCATATTGAAAAAAAAATCGACTCGATCGGACGTCGGAGGCACGACTTATGTCCGTTTGAAGTTCAAAATTTCACAAGCTACCCCTTTTACATTATATTTTTTGAAACTTCAAACGGACGTACATTTTGCCTATCTTAACTTTTGGAGGCGATTCTTTTTTAAATTTGTTTATTTTTTTTTGAGATCTACGCGGTAGACTCAATCCCGAAGTCCGATTTGACTATCAAATTTTCGTTATAATTTTGCCCTATATATGGTCATAAACCGATAAACGTAAAAATATAAGCCCTAAGGAAGTGTGGGGTGTTTTTTCGCGTAGATATCGAAAAAATAAGCATATTGAAAAAAAAAATCGACTCGATCGGACGGAGGCACGACTTATGTCCGTTTAAAGTTCACAATTTCACAAGCTACCCCTTTTACATTATATTTGTTGAAACTTCAAACGGCCTTACATTTTGTCTCGCTTAACTTTTGGAGGAGATTCTTTTTTTAAACTTGCTTATTTTTTTGATATCTACGCGGTAGACTCAATTCCGAAGTCCGATTTGACTATCAAATTGTCGTTATAATTTTGCCCTATATATGGTCAAAAATCGATAAACGTAAAAATATAAGCCCTACGGTGGTGTGGGGTGTTGTTTCGCGTAGATATCGAAAAAATAAGCATATTGAAAAAAGAAATTGACTCGATCGGACATCGGAGGCACGACTTATGTCCGTTTGAAGTTCAAAATTTCACAAGCTACCCCTTTTACGTTATATTTGTTGAAACTTCAAACGGCCGTACGTTTTGCCTCGCCTAACTTTTGGAGGCGATTCTTTTTTTAAATTTGCTTAGTTTTTTGAGATATACGCGGTAGACTAAATCCCGAAGTCCGATTTGACTATCAAATTTTCGTTATAATTTTGCCCTATATATGGTCAAAAACCGATAAACGTAAAACTATAAGCCCTATGGCGGTGTGGGGTGTTGTTTCGCGTAGATATCAAAAAAATAAGCATATTGAAAAAAAAATCGACCCGATCGGACGTCGGAGGCACGACTTATGTCCGTTTGAAGTTCAAAATTTCACAAGCTACCCCTTTTACGTTATATTTGTTGAAACTTCAAACGGCCGTACATTTTGCCTCGCTTAACTTTTGGAGGCAATTCTTTTTTTAAACTTGTTTATTTTTTTGAGATGTACATGGTAGACTCAATCCCGATGTCCGATTTGACTATCAAATATTTGTTATAATTTTGCCCTATATATGGTCAAAAACCGATAAACATAAAAATATAAGCCCTATGGCGGTATGGGGTGTTTTTTCGAGTAGATATCGAAAACATAAGCATATTGAAAAAAAAAATCGACTCGATCGGACGTCGGAGGCACGACTTATGTCCGTTTGAAGTTCAAAATTTCACAAGCTACCTCTTTTACATTATATTTGTTGAAACTTCAAACGGACGTACATTTTGCCTCGCTTAACTTTTGGAGGCGATTCTTTTTTAAACTTGTTTATTTTTTTTTTGAGATCTACGCGGTAGAATCAATCCCGAAGTTCGATTTGACTATCAAATTTTCGTTATAATTTTGCCCTATATATGGTCATAAACCGATAAACGTAAAACTATAAGCCCTATGGCGGTGTGGGGTGTTGTTTCGCGTAGATATTGAAAAAATAAGCATATTGAAAAAAAAATTGACTCGATCGGACGTCGGAGGCACGACTTATGTCCGTTTGAAGTTCAAAATTTCACAAGCTACCCCTTTTACGTTATATTTGTTGAAACTTCAAACGGCCGTACATTTTGCCTCGCTTAACTTTTGGTGGCGATTCTTTTTTTAAACATGCTTATTTTTTCGAGATCTACGCGGTAGAATCAATCCCGAAGTCCGATTTGACTATCAAATTTTTGTTATAATTTTGCCCTATATATGGTCAAAAACCGATAAACGTAAAAATATAAGCCCTATGGCGGTGTGGGTGTTTTTGCGCGTAGATATCAAAAAAATAAGCATATTGAAGAAAAAAATTGACTCGATCGGACGTCGGAGGCACGACTTATGTCCGTTTGAAGTTCAAAATTTCACAAGCTACCCCTTTTAAGTTATATTTGTTGAAACTTCAAACTTTCGTACATTTTGCCTCGCTTAACTTTTGGAGGCAATTCTTTTTTTAAACTTGCTTATTTTTTTGAGATCTAGGCGGCAGACTCAATCCCGAAGCCCCATTTGACTATCAAATTTTTGTTATAATTTTGCCCTATATATGGTCAAAAAACGATAAACGTAAAAATATAATCCGTATGGCGGTGTGGGGTGTTGTTTCGCGTAGATATCAAAAAAATAAGCATATTGAAAAAAAAATCGACTCGATCGGATGTCGGAGGCACGACTTATGTCCGTTTGAAGTTCAAAATTTCACAAGCTACCCCTTTTACGTTATATTTGTTGAAACTTCAAACGGCCGTACATTTTGCCTCGCTTAACTTTTGGAGGCGATTCTTTTTTTAAACTTGCTTATCTTTTTGATATCTACGCGGTAGACTCAATCCCGAAGTCCGATTTAACTATCAAATTTTCGTTATAATTTTGCCCTATATATGGTCAAAAACTGATAAACGTAAAACTATAAGCCCTATGGCGGTGTGGGGTGTTGTTTCGTGTAGATATAAAAAAAATCGAATCGATCGGACATCGGAGGCACGACTTATGTCCGTTTGAAGTTCAAAATTTCACAAGCTACCCCTTTTACGTTATATTTGTTGAAACTTCAAACGGCCGTACGTTTTGCCTCGCCTAACTTTTGGAGGCGATTCTTTTTTTAAATTTGCTTAGTTTTTTGAGATCTACGCGGTAGACTAAATCCCGAAGTCCGATTTAACTATCAAATTTTCGTTATAATTTTGCCCTATATATGGTCAAAAACTGATAAACGTAAAACTATAAGCCCTATGGCGGTGTGGGGTGTTGTTTCGTGTAGATATAAAAAAAATCGAATCGATCGGACGTCGGAGGCACGACTTATGTCCGTTTGAAGTTCAAAATTTCACAAGCTACCCCTTTTACGTTATATTTATTGAAACTTCAAACGGCCGTACATTTTGCCTCGCTTAACTTTTGGAGGCGATTCTTTTTTTAAACTTGCTTATTTTTTTGAGATCTACGCGGTAGACTCAATACCGAAGTCCGATTTGACTATCAAATTTTCGTTATAATTTTGCCCTATATATGGTCAAAAACCGATAAACATAAAACTATAAACCCTATGGCGGTGTGGGGTGTTTTTTCGCGTAGATATCGAAACAATAAGCATATTGAAAAAAAAAAATCGACTCGATCGGACGTCGGAGGCACGACTTATGTCCGTTTAAAGTTCAAAATTTCACAAGCTACCCCTTTTACATTATATTTGTTGAAACTTCAAACTTTCGTACATTTTGCCTCGCTTAACTTTTGGAGGCGATTCTTTTTTTAAACTTGCTTATTTTTTTGAGATCTAGGCGGCAGACTCAATCCCGAAGCCCCATTTGACTATCAAATTTTCGTTATAATTTTGCCCTATATATGGTCAAAAAACGATAAACGTAAAAATATAAGCCCTATGGCGGTGTGGGGTGTTGTTTCGCGTAGATATCGAAAAAATAAGCATATTGAAAAAAAATCGACTCGATCGGACGTCGGAGGCACGACTTATGTCCGTTTGAAGTTCAAAATTTCACAAGCTACCCCTTTTACGTTATATTTGTTGAAACTTCAAACGGCCGTACATTTTGCCTCGCTTAACTTTTGGAGGCGATTCTTTTTTTCAACTTGCTTATTTTTTTGAGATATACGCGGTAGACTCAATCCCGAAGTTCGATTTGACTATCAAATTTTCGTTATAATTTTGCCCTATATATGGTCAAAAACCGATAAACGTTAAAATATAAGCCCTATGGCGGTGTGGGGTATTTTTCCGCGTAGATATAGAAAAAATAAGCATATTGAAAAAAAAATCGACTCGATCAGACGTCGGAGGCACGACTTATGTCCGTTTAAAGTTCAAAATTTCACAAGCTACCCCTTTTACATTATATTTGTTCAAACTTCAAACGGCCGTACATTTTACCTCGCTTAACTTTTGGAGGCGATTCTTTTTTTAAACTTGCTTATTTTTTTGAGATCTACGCGGTAGACTAAATCCCGAAGTCCGATTTGACTATCAAATTTTCGTTATAATTTTGCCCTATATATGGTCAAAAACCGATAAACGTAAAATTATAAGCCCTATGGCGGTGTGGGGGTGTTTCTTCGCGTAGATATCAAAAAAATAAGCATATTGAAAAAAAAAATCGACTCGATCGGACGTCGGAGGCACGACTTATGTCCGTTTGAAGTTCAAAATTTCACAAGCTACCCATTTTACGTTATATTTGTTGAAACTTCAAACGGCCGTACATTTTGCCTCGCATAACTTTTGGAGGCAATTCTTTTTTTAAACTTGTTTATTTTTTTGAGTTCTACGCGGTAGACTTAATCTCGAAGTCCGATTTGACTATCAAATTTTCGTTATAATTTTGCCCTATATATGGTCATAAACCGATAAACGTAAAAATATAAGCCTTATGGCGGTTTGGGGTGTTTTTTCGCGTAGATATCAAAAAAATAAGCATATTGAAAAAAAAATCGACTCGATCGGACGTCGGAGGCACGACTTATGTCCGTTTGAAGTTCAAAATTTCACAAGCTACCCCTTTTACGTTATATTTGTTTAAACTTCAAACGGCCGTACATTTTGCCTCGCTTAACTTTTGGAGGAGATTTTTTTTTTAAACTTGCTTATTTTTTTGAGATCTACGCGGTAGACTCAATCCCGAAGTCCGATTTGACTATCAAATTTTCGTTATAATTTTGCCCTATATATGGTCAAAAACCGATAAACGTAAAATTATAAGCCCTATGGCGGTGTGGGGTGTTGTTTCGTGTAGATAACGAAAAAATAAGCATATTGAAAAAAAAATCGACTCGATCGTACGTCGGAGGCACGACTTATGTCCGTTTGAAGTTCAAAATTTCACAAGCTACCCCTTTTACGTTATATTTGTTGAAACTTCAAACGGCCGTACATTTTGCCTCGCTTAACTTTTGGAGGCAATTCTTTTTTTAAACTTGTTTATTTTTTTGAGATCTACGCGGTAGACTACATCCCGAAGTCCGATTTGACTATCAAATTTTCGTTATAATTTTGCCCTATATATGGTCATAAAACCGATAAACGTAAAAATATAAGCACTATGGCGGTGTGGGGTGTTTTTCAGCGTAGATATCAAAAAAATAAGCATATTGAAAAAAAAATCGACTCGATCGGACGTCGGAGGCACGACTTATGTCCGTTTGAAGTTCAAAATTTCACAAGCTACCCCTTTTACGTTATATTTGTTGAAACTTCAAACGGCCGTACATTTTGCCTCGCTTAACTTTTGGAGGCGATTCTTTTTTTAAATTTGCTTATCTTTTTGAGATCTACGCGGTAGACTCAATTCCGAAGTCCTATTTGACTATCAAATTTTTGTTATAATTTTGCCCTATATATGGTCAAAAACCGATAAACGTAAAACTATAAGCCCTATGGCAGTGTGGGGTGTTTTTTTATCGTAAATATTGAAAAACTAAGCAGATTGAAAAAAAAATCGACTCGATCGGACGTCGGAGGCACAACTTATGTCCGTTTGAAGTTCAAAATTTCACAAGCTACCCCTTTTACGTTATATTTGTTGAAACTTCAAACGGCCGTACATTTTGCCTCGCTTAACTTTTGGAGGCGATTCTTTTTTTAAATTTGCTTATTTTTTTGAGATCTACGCGGTAGACTAAATCCCGAAGTCCGATTTAACTATCAAATTTTTGTTATAATTTTGCCCTATATATGGTCAAAAACTGATAAACGTAAAACTATAAGCCCTATGGCGGTTTGGGGTGTTGTTTCGTGTAGATATAAAAAAAATCGAATCGATCGGACGTCGGAGGCACGACTTATGTCCGTTTGAAGTTCAAAATTTCACAAGCTACCCCTTTTACGTTATATTTGTTGAAACTGCAAACGGCCGTACATTTTGCCTCGCTTAACTTTTGGAGGCGATTCTTTTTTTAAACTTGCTTATTTTTTTGAGATGTACGCGGTAGACTCAATACCGAAGTCCGATTTGACTATCAAATTTTCGTTATAATTTTGCCTATCTATGGTCAAAAACCGAATAAAATAAAACTATAAACCCATATCGGCGGGTGTTGTGGTGGTTGTGTGGGGTGTTTTTTCGCGTAGGTATCAAAAAAATAAGCAGATTGAAAAAAAAATCGACTCGATCGGACGTCGGAGGCACGACTTATGTCCGTTTGAAGTTCAACATTTCACAAGCTACCCCTTTTACGTTATATTTGTTGGAAACTTTCAAACTTTCGTAACATTTTGCCTCGCTTAAACTTTGGAGGTGATTCTTTTTTTAAACTTGCTATTTTTTTGATATCTAGGCGCAGACTCAAATCCCGAAAGCCCCATTTGACTCTCAAATTTTGTTCTAATTTTGCCCTATCATGGTCAAACAAACGATAAAACGTAAAAAATATAAGCCCTATGGCGGTTGTTGGGGTGTTGTTGCGCGTCGATATCGAAAAACATAAGGATATGAAAAAAAATCGACTCGATCGGACGTCGGAGGCACCAAGGCCCGACTTATGTCGTTTTGAAGTCAAAATTTCACAAGCTACCCCTTTACGTTATATTGTTGTGAGAAAACTTCAACACGGCCGTACATTTTGCTCGCTTGCTTAACTTTTGGAGGCGATTCTTTTTCCACTTGCTTATTTGAGATAACGCGGTAGACTCAATCCGAATTCGATTGCTATCAAATTTCGTTATAATTTTGCCTATATTATGGTCAACAAAACCGATAAACGTAAAAATATAAGCCCTATGGCAGTGTGGGGCGTTTTTTCGAGTACATATCAAAAAAATAAGCAAATTGAAAAAAAATCGACTCAATCGGACGTCGGAGGCACGACTTATGTCCGTTTGAAGTTTAAAATTTCACAAGCTACCCCTTTTACGTTATATTTGTTGAAACTTCAAACGGCCGTACATTTTACCTCGCTTAACTTTTGGAGGCGATTCTTTTTTTAAACTTGCTTATTTTTTTGAGATATACGCGGTAGACTAAATCCCGAAGTCCGATTTGACTATCAAAGTTTTGTTATAATTTTGCCCTATATATGGTCAAAAACCGATAAACGTAAAATTATAAGCCCTATGGCGGTGTGGGGGTGTTTCTTCGCGTAGATATCAAAAAAATAAGCATATTGAAAAAAAAAATCGACTCGATCGGACGTCGGAGGCACGACTTATGTCCGTTTGAAGTTCAAAATTTCACAAGCTACCCCTTTTACGTTATATTTGTTGAAACTTCAAACGGCCCTACATTTTGCCTTGCTTAACTTTTGGAGGCAATTCTTTTTTTAAACTTGTTTATTTTTTTGAGTTCTACGCGGTAGACTTAATCCCGAAGTCCGATTTGACAATCAAATTTTCGTTATAATTTTGCCCTATATATGGTCATAAACCGATAAACGTAAAAATATAAGCCCTATGGCGGTTTGGGGTGTTTTTTCGCGTAGATATCAAAAAAATAAGTATATTGAAAAAAAAATCGACTCGATCGGACGTCGGAGGCACGACTTATGTCCGTTTGAAGTTCAAAATTTCACAAGCTACCCCTTTTACGTTATATTTGTTGAAACTTCAAACGGCCGTACATTTTGCCTCGCTTAACTTTTGGAGGCGATTCTTTTTTTAAACTTGCTTATTTTTTTGATATCTACGCGGTAGACTCAATCCCGAAGTCCGATTTGACTATCAAATTTTCGTTATAATTTTGCCCTATATATGGTCAAAAACCGATAAACGTAAAATTATAAGCCCTATGGTGGTGTGGGGTGTTGTTTCGTGTAGATAACGAAAAAATAAGCATATTGAAAAAAAAATCGACTCGATCGTACGTCGGAGGCACGACTTATGTCCGTTTGAAGTTCAAAATTTCACAAGCTACCCCTTTTACGTTATATTTGTTGAAACTTCAAACGGCCCTACATTTTGCCTCGCTTAACTTTTGGAGGCAATTCTTTTAAACTTGTTTTATTTTTTGAGATCTACGAGGGTAGACTACACTCCGAAGTCCGATTTATTTGACTATCCAAAATTACGTTATTAATTTTGCCCTAATATGGTCATAAAACGGATAAATATAAACGTAAAAATTATAAGCACTATGGCGGTTTCTGGTTTTGGGTGTTCTGTTTTCTTTTTTTTTTTTTGGGGGGGGGGTTGCTTGTTTTTCTTGTGGGGGTTTCTTCAGCGTAGATATCAAAAACTAAGCATATTGAAAAACAATCGACTCGATCGACTGGAGGCACGACTTATGTCTGTTTGAAGTTCAAAATTTCACAAGCTACCCCTTTTACGTTATATTTGTTGAAACTTCAAACGGCCGTACATTTTGCCTCGCTTAACTTTTGGAGGCGATTCTTTTTTTAAATTTGCTTATTTTTTTGAGATCTACGTGGTAGACTAAATCCCGAAGTCCGATTTGACTATCAAATTTTCGTTTTAATTTTGCCCTATATATGGTTAAAAATCGATAAACGTAAAAATATAAGCCCTATGGCAGTGGGGGGTGTTGTTTCGCGTAGATATCGAAAAAATAAGCATATTTTTAAAAAAAATTCGACTCGATCGGACGTCGGAGGCACGACTTATGTCCGTTTGAGGTTCAAAATTTCACAAGCTACCCCTTTTACGTTATATTTGTTGAAACTTCAAACGGCCGTACATTTTGCCTCGCTTAACTTTTGGAGGCGATTCTTTTTTTAAGCTTGCTTGTTTTTTTGATATCTACGCGGTAGACTAAATCTCGAAGTCCGATTTGACTATCAAATTTTTGTTATAATTTTGCCCTATATATGGTCAAAAAACGATAAACGTAAAAATATAAGCCCTATGGCTGTGTGGGGTGTTTTTTCGCGTAGATATCGAAAAAATAAGCATATTGAAAAAAAAATCGACTCGATCGGACGTCGGAGGCACGACTTATGTCCGTTTGAAGTTCAAAATTTCACAAGCTACCCCTTTTACGTTATATTTGTTGAAACTTCAAACGGTCGTACATTTTGTCTCGCTTAACTTTTGGAGGCGATTATTTTTTTAAACTTGCTTACTTTTTTGAGATCTACGCGGTAGACTCAATCCCGAAGTCCGATTTGACTATCAAAGTTTCGTTATAATTTTGCCTATATATGGTCAAAAAACGATAAACGTAAAAATATAAGCCCTATGGCGGTGTGGGGTATTTTTTCGCGTATATATCGAAAAAATAAGCATATTGAAAAAAAAAATCGACTCGATCGGACGTCGGAGGCACGACTTATGTCCGTTTGAAGTTCAAAATTTCACAAGCTACCCCTTTTACGTTATATTTGTTTAAACTTCAAACGGCCGTACATTTTGCCTCGCTTAACTTTTGGAGGAGATTTTTTTTTTAAACTTGCTTATTTTTTTGAGATCTACGCGGTAGACTCAATCCCGAAGTCCGATTTGACTATCAAATTTTCGTTATAATTTTGCCCTATATATGGTCAAAAAACGATAAACGTAAAAATATAAGCCCTATGGCGGTGTGGGGTGTTGTTTCGTGTAGATAACGAAAAAATAAGCATATTGAAAAAAAAATCGACTCGATCGTACGTCGGAGGCACGACTTATGTCCGTTTGAAGTTCAAAATTTCACAAGCTACCCCTTTTACGTTATATTTGTTGAAACTTCAAACGGCCGTACATTTTGCCTCGCTTAACTTTTGGAGGCAATTCTTTTTTTAAACTTGTTTATTTTTTTGAGATCTACGCGGTAGACTACATCCCGAAGTCCGATTTGACTATCAAATTTTCGTTATAATTTTGCCCTATATATGGTCATAAAACCGATAAACGTAAAAATATAAGCACTATGGCGGTGTGGGGTGTTTTTCAGCGTAGATATCAAAAAAATAAGCATATTGAAAAAAAAATCGACTCGATCGGACGTCGGAGGCACGACTTATGTCCGTTTGAAGTTCAAAATTTCACAAGCTACTCCTTTTACGTTATATTTGTTGAAACTTCAAACGGCCGTACATTTTGCCTCGCTTAACTTTTGGAGGCGATTCTTTTTTTAAATTTGCTTATTTTTTTGAGATCTACGCGGTAGACTAAATCCCGAAGTCCGATTTAACTATCAAATTTTTGTTATAATTTTGCCCTATATATGGTCAAAAACTGATAAACGTAAAACTATAAGCCCTATGGCGGTGTGGGGTGTTGTTTCATGTAGATATAAAAAAAATGAATCGATCGGACGTCGGAGGCACGACTTATGTCCGTTTGAAGTTCAAAATTTCACAAGCTACCCCTTTTACGTTATATTTATTGAAACTTCAAACGGCCGTACATTTTGCCTCGCTTAACTTTTGGAGGCGATTCTTTTTTTAAATTTGCTTATTTTTTTGAGATCTACGCGGTAGACTAAATCCCGAAGTCCGATTTAACTATCAAATTTTTGTTATAATTTTGCCCTATATATGGTCAAAAACTGATAAACGTAAAACTATAAGCCCTATGGCGGTTTGGGGTGTTGTTTCGTGTAGATATAAAAAAAATCGAATCGATCGGACGTCGGAGGCACGACTTATGTCCGTTTGAAGTTCAAAATTTCACAAGCTACCCCTTTTACGTTATATTTGTTGAAACTGCAAACGGCCGTACATTTTGCCTCGCTTAACTTTTGGAGGCGATTCTTTTTTTAAACTTGCTTATTTTTTTGAGATGTACGCGGTAGACTCAATACCGAAGTCCGATTTGACTATCAAATTTTCGTTATAATTTTGCCCTATATATGGTCAAAAACCGATAAACATAAAACTATAAACCCTATGGCGGTGTGGGGTGTTTTTTCGCGTAGATATCGAAACAATAAGCATATTGAAAAAAAAAATCGACTCGATCGGACGTCGGAGGCACGACTTATGTCCGTTTAAAGTTCAAAATTTCACAAGCTACCCCTTTTACGTTATATTTGTTGAAACTTCAAACTTTCGTACATTTTGCCTCGCTTAACTTTTGGAGGTGATTCTTTTTTTAAACTTGCTTATTTTTTTGAGATCTAGGCGGCAGACTCAATCCCGAAGCCCCATTTGACTATCAAATTTTCGTTATAATTTTGCCCTATATATGGTCAAAAAACGATAAACGTAAAAATATAAGCCCTATGGCGGTGTGGGGTGTTGTTTCGCGTAGATATCGAAAAAATAAGCATATTGAAAAAAAATCGACTCGATCGGACGTCGGAGGCACGACTTATGTCCGTTTGAAGTTCAAAATTTCACAAGCTACCCCTTTTACGTTATATTTGTTGAAACTTCAAACGGCCGTACATTTTGCCTCGCTTAACTTTTGGAGGCGATTCTTTTTTTCAACTTGCTTATTTTTTTGAGATATACGCGGTAGACTCAATCCCGAAGTTCGATTTGACTATCAAATTTTCGTTATAATTTTGCCCTATATATGGTCAAAAACCGATAAACGTAAAAATATAAGCCCTATGGAGGTGTGGGGTGTTTTTGCGCGTAGATATAGAAAAAATAAGCATATTGAAAAAAAAATCGACTCGATCAGACGTCGGAGGCACGACTTATGTCCGTTTAAAGTTCAAAATTTCACAAGCTACCCCTTTTACGTTATATTTGTTGAAACTTCAAACGGCCGTACATTTTACCTCGCTTAACTTTTGGAGGCGATTCTTTTTTTAAACTTGCTTATTTTTTTGAGATATACGCGGTAGACTAAATCCCGAAGTCCGATTTGACTATCAAAGTTTTGTTATAATTTTGCCCTATATATGGTCAAAAACCGATAAACGTAAAATTATAAGCCCTATGGCGGTGTGGGGGTGTTTCTTCGCGTAGATATAAAAAAAATAAGCATATTGAAAAAAAAAATCGACTCGATCGGACGTCGGAGGCACGACTTATGTCCGTTTGAAGTTCAAAATTTCACAAGCTACCCCTTTTACGTTATATTTGTTGAAACTTCAAACGGCCCTACATTTTGCCTTGCTTAACTTTTGGAGGCAATTCTTTTTTTAAACTTGTTTATTTTTTTGAGTTCTACGCGGTAGACTTAATCCCGAAGTCCGATTTGACAATCAAATTTTCGTTATAATTTTGCCCTATATATGGTCATAAACCGATAAACGTAAAAATATAAGCCCTATGGCGGTTTGGGGTGTTTTTTCGCGTAGATATCAAAAAAATAAGTATATTGAAAAAAAAATCGACTCGATCGGACGTCGGAGGCACGACTTATGTCCGTTTGAAGTTCAAAATTTCACAAGCTACCCCTTTTACGTTATATTTGTTGAAACTTCAAACGGCCTTACATTTTGCCTCGCTTAATTTTTGGAGGCGATTCTTTTTTTAAACTTGCTTATTTTTTGGATATATACGCGATAGACTAAATCCCGAAGTCCGATTTGACTATCAAATTTTTGTTATAATTTTGCCCTATATATGGTCATAAACCGATAAACGTAAAAATATTAGCCCTATGGCGGTGTGGCATGTTTTTTCGCGTAGATATCGATAAAATAAGCATATTGAAAAAAAAAATTGACTCGATCGGACGTCGGAGGCACGACTTATGTCCGTTTGAAGTTCAAAATTTCACAAGCTACCCCTTTTACGTTATATTTGTTGAAACTTCAAACGGCCCTACATTTTGCCTCGCTTAACTTTTGGAGGCAATTCTTTTTTTAAACTTGTTTATTTTTTTGAGATCTACGCGGTAGACTACATCCCGAAGTCCGATTTGACTATCAAAATTACGTTATAATTTTGCCCTATATATGGTCATAAAACCGATAAACGTAAAAATATAAGCACTATGGCGGTGTGGGGTGTTTTTCAGCGTAGATATCAAAAAAATAAGCATATTGAAAAAAAAATCGACTCGATCGGACGTCGGAGGCACGACTTATGTCCGTTTGAAGTTCAAAATTTCACAAGCTACCCCTTTTACGTTATATTTGTTGAAACTTCAAACGGCCGTACATTTTGCCTCGCTTAACTTTTGGAGGCGATTCTTTTTTTAAATTTGCTTATTTTTTTGAGATCTACGTGGTAGACTAAATCCCGAAGTCCGGTTTGACTATCAAATTTTCGTTTTAATTTTGCCCTATATATGGTTAAAAATCGATAAACGTAAAAATATAAGCCCTATGGCAGTGGGGGGTGTTGTTTCGCGTAGATATCGAAAAAATAAGCATATTTTTAAAAAAAATTCGACTCGATCGGACGTCGGAGGCACGACTTATGTCCGTTTGAGGTTCAAAATTTCACAAGCTACCCCTTTTACGTTATATTTGTTGAAACTTCAAACGGCCGTACATTTTGCCTCGCTTAACTTTTGGAGGCGATTCTTTTTTTAAGCTTGCTTGTTTTTTTGATATCTACGCGGTAGACTCAATCTCGAAGTCCGATTTGACTATCAAATTTTTGTTATAATTTTGCCCTATATATGGTCAAAAAACGATAAACGTAAAAATATAAGCCCTATGGCTGTGTGGGGTGTTTTTTCGCGTAGATATCGAAAAAATAAGCATATTGAAAAAAAAATCGACTCGATCGGACGTCGGAGGCACGACTTATGTCCGTTTGAAGTTCAAAATTTCACAAGCTACCCCTTTTACGTTATATTTGTTGAAACTTCAAACGGTCGTACATTTTGTCTCGCTTAACTTTTGGAGGCGATTATTTTTTTAAACTTGCTTACTTTTTTGAGATCTACGCGGTAGACTCAATCCCGAAGTCCGATTTGACTATCAAAGTTTCGTTATAATTTTGCCTATATATGGTCAAAAAACGATAAACGTAAAAATATAAGCCCTATGGCGGTGTGGGGTATTTTTTCGCGTATATATCGAAAAAATAAGCATATTGAAAAAAAAAATCGACTCGATCGGACGTCGGAGGCACGACTTATGTCCGTTTGAAGTTCAAAATTTCACAAGCTACCCCTTTTACGTTATATTTGTTGAAATTTCAAACGTCCGTACATTTTGTCTCGCATAACTTTTGGAGGCGATTCTTTTTTTAAACTTGCTTATTTTTTTGAGATCAACGCGGTAGACTCAATCCTGAAGTCCGATTTGACTATCAAATTTTTGTTATAATTTTGCCCTATATATGGTCAAAAAACGATAAACGTAAAAATATAAGCCCTATGGCGGTGTGGGGTGTTTTTGCGCGTAGATATCGAAAAAATAAGCATATTGAAAAAAAAATCGACTCGATCGGACGTCGTAGGCACGTCTTATATCCGTTTGAAGTTCAAAATTTCACAAGCCACCCCTTTTACGTTATATTTGTTGAAACTTCAAACGGCCGTACATTTTGCCTCGCTTAAATTTTGGAGGCGATTCTTTTTTTAAACTTGCTTACTTTTTTGAGATCTACGCGGTAGACTCAATCTAGAAGTCCGATTTGACTATCAAATTTTCGTTATAATTTTGCCTATATATGGTCAAAAACCGATAAACGTAAAAATATAAGCCCTATGGCGGTGTGGGGTGTTGTTTCGCGTAGATATCAAAAAAATAAGCATATTGAAAAAAAAATTCGACTCGATTAGCTGTCGGAGGCACGACTTATGTCCGTTTGAAGTTTAAAATTTCACAAGCTACCCCTTTTACGTTATAATTGTTGAAACTTCAAACGGCCGTACATTTTGTCTCGCTTAACTTTTGGAGGCGATTCTTTTTTTAAACTTGCTTATTTTTGTGAGATCTACGCGGTAGACTCAATCCCGAAGTCCGATTTGACTATAAAATATTTTTTATAATTTTGCCCTATATATGGTCAAAAAATGATAAATGTAAAAATATAAGCCCTATGGCGGTGTGGGGTGTTTTTTCGCGTAGATATCAAAAAAATAAGCATATTGAAAAAAAAATCAACTCGATCGGACGTCGGAGGCACGACTTATATCCGTTTGAAGTTCAAAATTTCACAAGCTACCCCTTTTACGTTATATTTGTTGAAACTTCAAACGGCCGTACATTTTGCCTCGCTTAACTTTTAGAGGATACTTGTTTATTTTTTTGAGATCTACGCGGTAGACTCAATCCCGAAGTCCGATTTGACTATCAAATTTTCGTTATAATTTTGCCCTATATATGGTCATAAACCGATAAACGTAAAAATATAAGCCCTATGGCGGTTTGGGGTGTTTTTTCGCGTAGATATCGAAACAATAAGCATATTGAAAAAAAAAAATCGACTCGATCAGACGTCGGAGGCACGACTTATGTCCGTTTAAAGTTCAAAATTTCACAAGCTACCCCTTTTACGTTATATTTGTTGAAACTTCAAACGGCCGTACATTTTACCTCGCTTAACTTTTGGAGGCGATTCTTTTTTTAAACTTGCTTATTTTTTTGAGATATACGCGGTAGACTAAATCCCGAAGTCCGATTTGACTATCAAAGTTTTGTTATAATTTTGCCCTATATATGGTCAAAAACCGATAAACGTAAAATTATAAGCCCTATGGCGGTGTGGGGGTGTTTCTTCGCGTAGATATCAAAAAAATAAGCATATTGAAAAAAAAAATCGACTCGATCGGACGTCGGAGGCACGACTTATGTCCGTTTGAAGTTCAAAATTTCACAAGCTACCCCTTTTACGTTATATTTGTTGAAACTTCAAACGGCCGTACATTTTGCCTCGCTTAACTTTTGGAGGCAATTCTTTTTTTAAACTTGTTTATTTTTTTGAGTTCTACGCGGTAGACTTAATCCCGAAGTCCGATTTGACAATCAAATTTTCGTTATAATTTTGCCCTATATATGGTCATAAACCGATAAACGTAAAAATATAAGCCCTATGGCGGTTTGGGGTGTTTTTTCGCGTAGATATCAAAAAAATAAGTATATTGAAAAAAAAATCGACTCGATCGGACGTCGGAGGCACGACTTATGTCCGTTTGAAGTTCAAAATTTCACAAGCTACCCCTTTTACGTTATATTTGTTGAAACTTCAAACGGCCGTACATTTTGCCTCGCTTAACTTTTGGAGGCGATTCTTTTTTTAAACTTGCTTATTTTTTTGATATCTACGCGGTAGACTCAATCCCGAAGTCCGATTTGACTATCAAATTTTCGTTATAATTTTGCCCTATATATGGTCAAAAACCGATAAACGTAAAATTATAAGCCCTATGGTGGTGTGGGGTGTTGTTTCGTGTAGATAACGAAAAAATAAGCATATTGAAAAAAAAATCGACTCGATCGTACGTCGGAGGCACGACTTATGTCCGTTTGAAGTTCAAAATTTCACAAGCTACCCCTTTTACGTTATATTTGTTGAAACTTCAAACGGCCCTACATTTTGCCTCGCTTAACTTTTGGAGGCAATTCTTTTTTTAAACTTGTTTATTTTTTTGAGATCTACGCGGTAGACTACATCCCGAAGTCCGATTTGACTATCAAAATTACGTTATAATTTTGCCCTATATATGGTCATAAAACCGATAAACGTAAAAATATAAGCACTATGGCGGTGTGGGGTGTTTTTCAGCGTAGATATCAAAAAAATAAGCATATTGAAAAAAAAATCGACTCGATCGGACGTCGGAGGCACGACTTATGTCCGTTTGAAGTTCAAAATTTCACAAGCTACCCCTTTTACGTTATATTTGTTGAAACTTCAAACGGCCGTACATTTTGCCTCGCTTAACTTTTGGAGGCGATTCTTTTTTTAAATTTGCTTATTTTTTTGAGATCTACGTGGTAGACTAAATCCCGAAGTCCGGTTTGACTATCAAATTTTCGTTTTAATTTTGCCCTATATATGGTTAAAAATCGATAAACGTAAAAATATAAGCCCTATGGCAGTGGGGGGTGTTGTTTCGCGTAGATATCGAAAAAATAAGCATATTTTTAAAAAAAATTCGACTCGATCGGACGTCGGAGGCACGACTTATGTCCGTTTGAGGTTCAAAATTTCACAAGCTACCCCTTTTACGTTATATTTGTTGAAACTTCAAACGGCCGTACATTTTGCCTCGCTTAACTTTTGGAGGCGATTCTTTTTTTAAGCTTGCTTGTTTTTTTGATATCTACGCGGTAGACTAAATCTCGAAGTCCGATTTGACTATCAAATTTTTGTTATAATTTTGCCCTATATATGGTCAAAAACCGATAAACGTAAAAATATAAGCCCTATGGCAGTGTGGGGCATTTTTTCCCGTACATATCGAAAAAATAACCAGATTGAAAAAAAATTGACTCGATCGGAGTTCGGAGGCACGACTTATGTCCGTTTGAAGTTAAAAATTACACAAGCTACCCCTTTTACGTTATATTTGTTGAAACTTCAAACGGCCGTACATTTTGCCTCGCTTAACTTTTGGAGGCGATTCTTTTTTTAAACTTGCTTATTTTTCTGAGATCTACGCGGTAGAGTCAATCCCGAAGTCCTATTTGACTATCAAAGTTTCGTTATAATTTTGCCCTATATATGGTCAAAAACCGATAAACGTAAAAATATAAGCCCTATGGCAGTGTGGGGTGTTTTTTCGCGTAGGTATCAAAAAATAAGCAGATTGAAAAAAAAATCGACTCGATCGGACGTCGGAGGCACGACTTATGTCCGTTTGAAGTTCAAAATTTCACAAGCTACCCCTTTTACGTTATATTTGTTTAAACTTCAAACGGCCGTACATTTTGCCTCGCTTAACTTTTGGAGGAGATTTTTTTTTTAAACTTGCTTATTTTTTTGAGATCTACGCGGTAGACTCAATCCCGAAGTCCGATTTGACTATCAAATTTTCGTTATAATTTTGCCCTATATATGGTCAAAAAACGATAAACGTAAAAATATAAGCCCTATGGCGGTGTGGGGTGTTGTTTCGTGTAGATAACGAAAAAATAAGCATATTGAAAAAAAAATCGACTCGATCGGACGTCGAGGCACGACTTATGTCCGTTTGAAGTTCAAAATTTCACAAGCTACCCCTTTTACGTTATATTTGTTGAAACTTCAAACGGCCGTACATTTTGCCTCGCTTAACTTTTGGAGGCAATTCTTTTTTTAAACTTGTTTATTTTTTTGAGATCTACGCGGTAGACTACATCCCGAAGTCCGATTTGACTATCAAATTTTCGTTATAATTTTGCCCTATATATGGTCATAAAACCGATAAACGTAAAAATATAAGCACTATGGCGGTGTGGGGTGTTTTTCAGCGTAGATATCAAAAAAATAAGCATATTGAAAAAAAAATCGACTCGATCGGACGTCGGAGGCACGACTTATGTCCGTTTGAAGTTCAAAATTTCACAAGCTACCCCTTTTACGTTATATTTGTTGAAACTTCAAACGGCCGTACATTTTGCCTCGCTTAACTTTTGGAGGCGATTCTTTTTTTAAACTTGCTTATTTTTTTGAGATCTACGCGGTAGACTCAATCCCGAAGTCCGATTTAACTATCAAATTTTTGTTATAATTTTGCCCTATATATGGTCAAAAACTGATAAACGTAAAACTATAAGCCCTATGGCGGTGTGGGGTGTTGTTTCGTGTAGATATAAAAAAAATGAATCGATCGGACGTCGGAGGCACGACTTATGTCCGTTTGAAGTTCAAAATTTCACAAGCTACCCCTTTTACGTTATATTTATTGAAACTTCAAACGGCCGTACATTTTGCCTCGCTTAACTTTTGGAGGCGATTCTTTTTTTAAATTTGCTTATTTTTTTGAGATCTACGCGGTAGACTAAATCCCGAAGTCCGATTTAACTATCAAATTTTTGTTATAATTTTGCCCTATATATGGTCAAAAACTGATAAACGTAAAACTATAAGCCCTATGGCGGTTTGGGGTGTTGTTTCGTGTAGATATAAAAAAAATCGAATCGATCGGACGTCGGAGGCACGACTTATGTCCGTTTGAAGTTCAAAATTTCACAAGCTACCCCTTTTACGTTATATTTGTTGAAACTTCAAACGGCCGTACATTTTGCCTCGCTTAACTTTTGGAGGCGATTCTTTTTTTAAACTTGCTTATTTTTTTGAGATCTACGCGGTAGACTCAATACCGAAGTCCGATTTGACTATCAAATTTTCGTTATAATTTTGCCCTATATATGGTCAAAAACCGATAAACATAAAACTATAAACCCTATGGCGGTGTGGGGTGTTTTTTCGCGTAGATATCGAAACAATAAGCATATTGAAAAAAAAAAATCGACTCGATCGGACGTCGGAGGCACGACTTATGTCCGTTTAAAGTTCAAAATTTCACAAGCTACCCCTTTTACATTATATTTGTTGAAACTTCAAACTTTCGTACATTTTGCCTCGCTTAACTTTTGGAGGCGATTCTTTTTTTAAACTTGCTTATTTTTTTGAGATCTAGGCGGCAGACTCAATCCCGAAGCCCCATTTGACTATCAAATTTTCGTTATAATTTTGCCCTATATATGGTCAAAAAACGATAAACGTAAAAATATAAGCCCTATGGCGGTGTGGGGTGTTGTTTCGCGTAGATATCGAAAAAATAAGCATATTGAAAAAAAATCGACTCGATCGGACGTCGGAGGCACGACTTATGTCCGTTTGAAGTTCAAAATTTCACAAGCTACCCCTTTTACGTTATATTTGTTGAAACTTCAAACGGCCGTACATTTTGCCTCGCTTAACTTTTGGAGGCGATTCTTTTTTTCAACTTGCTTATTTTTTTGAGATATACGCGGTAGACTCAATCCCGAAGTTCGATTTGACTATCAAATTTTCGTTATAATTTTGCCCTATATATGGTCAAAAACCGATAAACGTAAAAATATAAGCCCTATGGCGGTGTGGGGTATTTTTCCGCGTAGATATAGAAAAAATAAGCATATTGAAAAAAAAATCGACTAGATCAGACATCGGAGGCACGACTTATGTCCGTTTAAAGTTCAAAATTTCACAAGCTACCCCTTTTACGTTATATTTGTTGAAACTTCAAACGGCCGTACATTTTACCTCGCTTAACTTTTGGAGGCGATTCTTTTTTTAAACTTGCTTATTTTTTTGAGATCTACGCGGTAGACTAAATCCCGAAGTCCGATTTGACTATCAAATTTTCGTTATAATTTTGCCCTATATATGGTCAAAAACCGATAAACGTAAAATTATAAGCCCTATGGCGGTGTGGGGGTGTTTCTTCGCGTAGATATCAAAAAAATAAGCATATTGAAAAAAAAAATCGACTCGATCGGACGTCGGAGGCACGACTTATGTCCGTTTGAAGTTCAAAATTTCACAAGCTACCCATTTTACGTTATATTTGTTGAAACTTCAAACGGCCGTACATTTTGCCTCGCATAACTTTTGGAGGCAATTCTTTTTTTAAACTTGTTTATTTTTTTGAGTTCTACGCGGTAGACTTAATCTCGAAGTCCGATTTGACTATCAAATTTTCGTTATAATTTTGCCCTATATATGGTCATAAACCGATAAACGTAAAAATATAAGCCTTATGGCGGTTTGGGGTGTTTTTTCGCGTAGATATCAAAAAAATAAGCATATTGAAAAAAAAATCGACTCGATCGGACGTCGGAGGCACGACTTATGTCCGTTTGAAGTTCAAAATTTCACAAGCTACCCCTTTTACGTTATATTTGTTTAAACTTCAAACGGCCGTACATTTTGCCTCGCTTAACTTTTGGAGGAGATTTTTTTTTTAAACTTGCTTATTTTTTTGAGATCTACGCGGTAGACTCAATCCCGAAGTCCGATTTGACTATCAAATTTTCGTTATAATTTTGCCCTATATATGGTCAAAAACCGATAAACGTAAAATTATAAGCCCTATGGCGGTGTGGGGTGTTGTTTCGTGTAGATAACGAAAAAATAAGCATATTGAAAAAAAAATCGACTCGATCGTACGTCGGAGGCACGACTTATGTCCGTTTGAAGTTCAAAATTTCACAAGCTACCCCTTTTACGTTATATTTGTTGAAACTTCAAACGGCCGTACATTTTGCCTCGCTTAACTTTTGGAGGCAATTCTTTTTTTAAACTTGTTTATTTTTTTGAGATCTACGCGGTAGACTACATCCCGAAGTCCGATAATTTGACTACAAATTTCGGTATAATTTTGCCCTATTGGGCATAAACAACCGCTCAACGTAAAAATATAAGCCTACTATGGCGGTGTGGGGTTTTTTCAGCGAGATATCAAAAAAATAAGCATATTGAACAAAAAACTCGACTCGTATAGGACGTTGGGAGACGACTTATTCCGTTTGAAGTTCAACATTTCAAAAGCTAATCCTTACGTATATTTGTTGAAATTCAAACGGCCGTACATTTGCCTCGCTTAACTTTTTGGAGGCGATTCATTTTTTTAAATTTGTTATTTTTTTGCGATCTACGCGGGGTTAGTACTAAATCCCGAAGTCCGATTTCACTATCAAATCTTTTTTCTATTTAATTTTGCCCTATATATGGTCAAAAAAAACTGATTAAACGTAAAACCTCTAAGCCCTTTTTATGGCGAGTGTGGGGTGTTGTTCAGTAGATTATAAGAAAAAATGAATCGATCGGACGTCGGAGGCACGACTTATGTCCGTTTGAAGTTCAAAATTTCACAAGCTACCCCTTTTACGTTATATTTATTGAAACTTCAAACGGCCGTACATTTTGCCTCGCTTAACTTTTGGAGGCGATTCTTTTTTTAAATTTGCTTATTTTTTTGAGATCTACGCGGTAGACTAAATCCCGAAGTCCGATTTAACTATCAAATTTTTGTTATAATTTTGCCCTATATATGGTCAAAAACTGATAAACGTAAAACTATAAGCCCTATGGCGGTTTGGGGTGTTGTTTCGTGTAGATATAAAAAAAATCGAATCGATCGGACGTCGGAGGCACGACTTATGTCCGTTTGAAGTTCAAAATTTCACAAGCTACCCCTTTTACGTTATATTTGTTGAAACTTCAAACGGCCGTACATTTTGCCTCGCTTAACTTTTGGAGGCGATTCTTTTTTTAAACTTGCTTATGTTGTTGAGATCTACGCGTTAGACTCAATCCCCAAGTCCGATTTGACTATCAATTTTTTGTTATAATTTTGCCCTATATATGGTCAAAAATCGATAAAAATAAAACTATAATCCCTATGGCAGTGTGGGGTGTTTTTTCGCGTAGATATCGAAAAAATTAGCAGATTGAAAAAAAAAATCGACTCGATCGGACGTCGGAGGCACGACTTATGTCCGTTTGAAGTTCAAAATTTCACAAGCTACCCCTTTTACGTTATATTTGTTGAAACTTCAAACGGCCGTACATTTTGCCTCGCTTAACTTTTGGAGGCGATTCTTTTTTTAAACTTGCTTATTTTTTTGAGATCTAGGCGGCAGACTCAATCCCGAAGCCCCATTTGACTATCAAATTTTCGTTATAATTTTGCCCTATATATGGTCAAAAACCGATAAACGTAAAAATATAAGCCCTATGGCGGTGTGGGGTGTTGTTTCGCGTAGATATCGAAAAAATAAGCATATTGAAAAAAAATCGACTCGATCGGACGTCGGAGGCACGACTTATGTCCGTTTGAAGTTCAAAATTTCACAAGCTACCCCTTTTACGTTATATTTGTTGAAACTTCAAACGGCCGTACATTTTGCCTCGCTTAACTTTTGGAGGCGATTCTTTTTTTAAACTTGCTTATTTTTTTGAGATATACGCGGTAGACTCAATCCCGAAGTTCGATTTGACTATCAAATTTTCGTTATAATTTTGCCCTATATATGGTCAAAAACCGATAAACGTAAAAATATAAGCCCTATGGAGGTGTGGGGTGTTTTTGCGCGTAGATATAGAAAAAATAAGCATATTGAAAAAAAAATCGACTCGATCAGACGTCGGAGGCACGACTTATGTCCGTTTAAAGTTCAAAATTTCACAAGCTACCCCTTTTACGTTATATTTGTTGAAACTTCAAACGGCCGTACATTTTACCTCGCTTAACTTTTGGAGGCGATTCTTTTTTTAAACTTGCTTATTTTTTTGAGATATACGCGGTAGACTAAATCCCGAAGTCCGATTTGACTATCAAAGTTTTGTTATAATTTTGCCCTATATATGGTCAAAAACCGATAAACGTAAAATTATAAGCCGGTGTGGGGGTGTTTCTTCGCGTAGATATCAAAAAAATAAGCATATTGAAAAAAAAAATCGACTCGATCGGACGTCGGAGGCACGACTTATGTCCGTTTGAAGTTCAAAATTTCACAAGCTACCCCTTTTACGTTATATTTGTTGAAACTTCAAACGGCCCTACATTTTGCCTTGCTTAACTTTTGGAGGCAATTCTTTTTTTAAACTTGTTTATTTTTTTGAGTTCTACGCGGTAGACTTAATCCCGAAGTCCGATTTGACAATCAAATTTTCGTTATAATTTTGCCCTATATATGGTCATAAACCGATAAACGTAAAAATATAAGCCCTATGGCGGTTTGGGGTGTTTTTTCGCGTAGATATCAAAAAAATAAGCATATTGAAAAAAAAATCGACTCGATCGGACGTCGGAGGCACGACTTATGTCCGTTTGAAGTTCAAAATTTCACAAGCTACCCCTTTTACGTTATATTTGTTGAAACTTCAAACGGCCGTACATTTTGCCTCGCTTAACTTTTTGAGGCGATTCTTTTTTTAAACTTGCTTATTTTTTTTAGATCTACGCGTTAGACTCTATCCCGAAGTCCGATTTGACTATCAAATTTTCGTTATAATTTTGCCCTATATATGGTCAAAAACCGATAAACGTAAAAATATAAGCCCTATGGCGGTGTGGGGTGTTGTTTCGCGTAGATATCGAAAAAATAAGCATATTGAAAAAAAAAATCGACTCGATCGGACGTCGGAGGCACGACTTATGTCCGTTTGAAGTTCAAAATTTCACAAGCTACCCCTTTTACGTTATATTTGTTGAAACTTCAAACGGCCCTACATTTTGCCTCGCTTAACTTTTGGAGGCAATTCTTTTTTTAAACTTGTTTATTTTTTTGAGATCTACGCGGTAGACTACATCCCGAAGTCCGATTTGACTATCAAAATTACGTTATAATTTTGCCCTATATATGGTCATAAAACCGATAAACGTAAAAATATAAGCACTATGGCGGTGTGGGGTGTTTTTCAGCGTAGATATCAAAAAAATAAGCATATTGAAAAAAAAATCGACTCGATCGGACGTCGGAGGCACGACTTATGTCCGTTTGAAGTTCAAAATTTCACAAGCTACCCCTTTTACGTTATATTTGTTGAAACTTCAAACGGCCGTACATTTTGCCTCGCTTAACTTTTGGAGGCGATTCTTTTTTTAAATTTGCTTATTTTTTTGAGATCTACGTGGTAGACTAAATCCCGAAGTCCGGTTTGACTATCAAATTTTCGTTTTAATTTTGCCCTATATATGGTTAAAAATCGATAAACGTAAAAATATAAGCCCTATGGCAGTGGGGGGTGTTGTTTCGCGTAGATATCGAAAAAATAAGCATATTTTTAAAAAAAATTCGACTCGATCGGACGTCGGAGGCACGACTTATGTCCGTTTGAGGTTCAAAATTTCACAAGCTACCCCTTTTACGTTATATTTGTTGAAACTTCAAACGGCCGTACATTTTGCCTCGCTTAACTTTTGGAGGCGATTCTTTTTTTAAGCTTGCTTGTTTTTTTGATATCTACGCGGTAGACTCAATCTCGAAGTCCGATTTGACTATCAAATTTTTGTTATAATTTTGCCCTATATATGGTCAAAAAACGATAAACGTAAAAATATAAGCCCTATGGCTGTGTGGGGTGTTTTTTCGCGTAGATATCGAAAAAATAAGCATATTGAAAAAAAAATCGACTCGATCGGACGTCGGAGGCACGACTTATGTCCGTTTGAAGTTCAAAATTTCACAAGCTACCCCTTTTACGTTATATTTGTTGAAACTTCAAACGGTCGTACATTTTGTCTCGCTTAACTTTTGGAGGCGATTATTTTTTTAAACTTGCTTACTTTTTTGAGATCTACGCGGTAGACTCAATCCCGAAGTCCGATTTGACTATCAAAGTTTCGTTATAATTTTGCCTATATATGGTCAAAAAACGATAAACGTAAAAATATAAGCCCTATGGCGGTGTGGGGTATTTTTTCGCGTATATATCGAAAAAATAAGCATATTGAAAAAAAAAATCGACTCGATCGGACGTCGGAGGCACGACTTATGTCCGTTTGAAGTTCAAAATTTCACAAGCTACCCCTTTTACGTTATATTTGTTTAAACTTCAAACGGCCGTACATTTTGCCTCGCTTAACTTTTGGAGGAGATTTTTTTTTTAAACTTGCTTATTTTTTTGAGATCTACGCGGTAGACTCAATCCCGAAGTCCGATTTGACTATCAAATTTTCGTTATAATTTTGCCCTATATATGGTCAAAAAACGATAAACGTAAAAATATAAGCCCTATGGCGGTGTGGGGTGTTGTTTCGTGTAGATAACGAAAAAATAAGCATATTGAAAAAAAAATCGACTCGATCGTACGTCGGAGGCACGACTTATGTCCGTTTGAAGTTCAAAATTTCACAAGCTACCCCTTTTACGTTATATTTGTTGAAACTTCAAACGGCCGTACATTTTGCCTCGCTTAACTTTTGGAGGCAATTCTTTTTTTAAACTTGTTTATTTTTTTGAGATCTACGCGGTAGACTACATCCCGAAGTCCGATTTGACTATCAAATTTTCGTTATAATTTTGCCCTATATATGGTCATAAAACCGATAAACGTAAAAATATAAGCACTATGGCGGTGTGGGGTGTTTTTCAGCGTAGATATCAAAAAAATAAGCATATTGAAAAAAAAATCGACTCGATCGGACGTCGGAGGCACGACTTATGTCCGTTTGAAGTTCAAAATTTCACAAGCTACTCCTTTTACGTTATATTTGTTGAAACTTCAAACGGCCGTACATTTTGCCTCGCTTAACTTTTGGAGGCGATTCTTTTTTTAAATTTGCTTATTTTTTTGAGATCTACGCGGTAGACTAAATCCCGAAGTCCGATTTAACTATCAAATTTTTGTTATAATTTTGCCCTATATATGGTCAAAAACTGATAAACGTAAAACTATAAGCCCTATGGCGGTGTGGGGTGTTGTTTCATGTAGATATAAAAAAAATGAATCGATCGGACGTCGGAGGCACGACTTATGTCCGTTTGAAGTTCAAAATTTCACAAGCTACCCCTTTTACGTTATATTTATTGAAACTTCAAACGGCCGTACATTTTGCCTCGCTTAACTTTTGGAGGCGATTCTTTTTTTAAATTTGCTTATTTTTTTGAGATCTACGCGGTAGACTAAATCCCGAAGTCCGATTTAACTATCAAATTTTTGTTATAATTTTGCCCTATATATGGTCAAAAACTGATAAACGTAAAACTATAAGCCCTATGGCGGTTTGGGGTGTTGTTTCGTGTAGATATAAAAAAAATCGAATCGATCGGACGTCGGAGGCACGACTTATGTCCGTTTGAAGTTCAAAATTTCACAAGCTACCCCTTTTACGTTATATTTGTTGAAACTGCAAACGGCCGTACATTTTGCCTCGCTTAACTTTTGGAGGCGATTCTTTTTTTAAACTTGCTTATTTTTTTGAGATGTACGCG
This sequence comes from Solanum sitiens, assembly GCA_016801875.1. Lineage (NCBI taxonomy): Eukaryota > Viridiplantae > Streptophyta > Magnoliopsida > Solanales > Solanaceae > Solanum > Solanum sitiens. The sequence goes on from JABWTJ010000275.1 coordinate 1,102,898, forward strand.
GTAGACTCAATACCGAAGTCCGATTTGACTATCAAATTTTCGTTATAATTTTGCCCTATATATGGTCAAAAACCGATAAACATAAAACTATAAACCCTATGGCGGTGTGGGGTGTTTTTTCGCGTAGATATCGAAACAATAAGCATATTGAAAAAAAAAATCGACTCGATCGGACGTCGGAGGCACGACTTATGTCCGTTTAAAGTTCAAAATTTCACAAGCTACCCCTTTTACGTTATATTTGTTGAAACTTCAAACTTTCGTACATTTTGCCTCGCTTAACTTTTGGAGGTGATTCTTTTTTTAAACTTGCTTATTTTTTTGAGATCTAGGCGGCAGACTCAATCCCGAAGCCCCATTTGACTATCAAATTTTCGTTATAATTTTGCCCTATATATGGTCAAAAAACGATAAACGTAAAAATATAAGCCCTATGGCGGTGTGGGGTGTTGTTTCGCGTAGATATCGAAAAAATAAGCATATTGAAAAAAAATCGACTCGATCGGACGTCGGAGGCACGACTTATGTCCGTTTGAAGTTCAAAATTTCACAAGCTACCCCTTTTACGTTATATTTGTTGAAACTTCAAACGGCCGTACATTTTGCCTCGCTTAACTTTTGGAGGCGATTCTTTTTTTCAACTTGCTTATTTTTTTGAGATATACGCGGTAGACTCAATCCCGAAGTTCGATTTGACTATCAAATTTTCGTTATAATTTTGCCCTATATATGGTCAAAAACCGATAAACGTAAAAATATAAGCCCTATGGAGGTGTGGGGTGTTTTTGCGCGTAGATATAGAAAAAATAAGCATATTGAAAAAAAAATCGACTCGATCAGACGTCGGAGGCACGACTTATGTCCGTTTAAAGTTCAAAATTTCACAAGCTACCCCTTTTACGTTATATTTGTTTGAAACTTCAAACGGCCGTACATTTTACCTCGCTTAACTTTTGGAGGCGATTCTTTTTTTAAACTTGCTTATTTTTTTGAGATATACGCGGTAGACTAAATCCCGAAGTCCGATTTGACTATCAAATTTTCGTTATAATTTTGCCCTATATATGGTCAAAAACCGATAAACGTAAAATTATAAGCCCTATGGCGGTGTGGGGGTGTTTCTTCGCGTAGATATCAAAAAAATAAGCATATTGAAAAAAAAAATCGACTCGATCGGACGTCGGAGGCACGACTTATGTCCGTTTGAAGTTCAAAATTTCACAAGCTACCCCTTTTACGTTATATTTGTTGAAACTTCAAACGGCCCTACATTTTGCCTTGCTTAACTTTTGGAGGCAATTCTTTTTTTAAACTTGTTTATTTTTTTGAGTTCTACGCGGTAGACTTAATCCCGAAGTCCGATTTGACAATCAAATTTTCGTTATAATTTTGCCCTATATATGGTCATAAACCGATAAACGTAAAAATATAAGCCCTATGGCGGTTTGGGGTGTTTTTTCGCGTAGATATCAAAAAAATAAGCATATTGAAAAAAAAATCGACTCGATCGGACGTCGGAGGCACGACTTATGTCCGTTTGAAGTTCAAAATTTCACAAGCTACCCCTTTTACGTTATATTTGTTGAAACTTCAAACGGCCGTACATTTTGCCTCGCTTAACTTTTGGAGGCGATTCTTTTTTTAAACTTGCTTATTTTTTTGAGATCTACGCGGTAGACTCAATTTCGAAGTCCGATTTGACTATCAAATTTTCGTTATAATTTTGCCCTATATATGGTCAAAAACCGATAAACGTAAAATTATAAGCCCTATGGTGGTGTGGGGTGTTGTTTCGTGTAGATACGAAAAAATAAGCATATTGAAAAAAAAATCGACTCGATCGTACGTCGGAGGCACGACTTATGTCCGTTTGAAGTTCAAAATTTCACAAGCTACCCCTTTTACGTTATATTTGTTGAAACTTCAAACGGCCCTACATTTTGCCTCGCTTAACTTTTGGAGGCAATTCTTTTTTTAAACTTGTTTATTTTTTTGAGATCTACGCGGTAGACTACATCCCGAAGTCCGATTTGACTATCAAATTTTCGTTATAATTTTGCCCTATATATGGTCATAAAACCGATAAACGTAAAAATATAAGCACTATGGCGGTGTGGGGTGTTTTTCAGCGTAGATATCAAAAAAATAAGCATATTGAAAAAAAAATCGACTCGATCGGACGTCGGAGGCACGACTTATGTCCGTTTGAAGTTCAAAATTTCACAAGCTACCCCTTTTACGTTATATTTGTTGAAACTTCAAACGGCCGTACATTTTGCCTCGCTTAACTTTTGGAGGCGATTCTTTTTTTAAATTTGCTTATTTTTTTGAGATCTACGTGGTAGACTAAATCCCGAAGTCCGATTTGACTATCAAATTTTCGTTTTAATTTTGCCCTATATATGGTTAAAAATCGATAAACGTAAAAATATAAGCCCTATGGCAGTGGGGGGTGTTGTTTCGCGTAGATATCGAAAAAATAAGCATATTTTTAAAAAAAATTCGACTCGATCGGACGTCGGAGGCACGACTTATGTCCGTTTGAGGTTCAAAATTTCACAAGCTACCCCTTTTACGTTATATTTGTTGAAACTTCAAACGGCCGTACATTTTGCCTCGCTTAACTTTTGGAGGCGATTCTTTTTTTAAGCTTGCTTGTTTTTTTGATATCTACGCGGTAGACTAAATCTCGAAGTCCGATTTGACTATCAAATTTTTGTTATAATTTTGCCCTATATATGGTCAAAAAACGATAAACGTAAAAATATAAGCCCTATGGCTGTGTGGGGTGTTTTTTCGCGTAGATATCGAAAAAATAAGCATATTGAAAAAAAAATCGACTCGATCGGACGTCGGAGGCACGACTTATGTCCGTTTGAAGTTCAAAATTTCACAAGCTACCCCTTTTACGTTATATTTGTTGAAACTTCAAACGGTCGTACATTTTGTCTCGCTTAACTTTTGGAGGCGATTATTTTTTTAAACTTGCTTACTTTTTTGAGATCTACGCGGTAGACTCAATCCCGAAGTCCGATTTGACTATCAAAGTTTCGTTATAATTTTGCCTATATATGGTCAAAAAACGATAAACGTAAAAATATAAGCCCTATGGCGGTGTGGGGTATTTTTTCGCGTATATATCGAAAAAATAAGCATATTGAAAAAAAAAATCGACTCGATCGGACGTCGGAGGCACGACTTATGTCCGTTTGAAGTTCAAAATTTCACAAGCTACCCCTTTTACGTTATATTTGTTGAAATTTCAAACGTCCGTACATTTTGTCTCGCATAACTTTTGGAGGCGATTCTTTTTTTAAACTTGCTTATTTTTTTGAGATCAACGCGGTAGACTCAATCCTGAAGTCCGATTTGACTATCAAATTTTTGTTATAATTTTGCCCTATATATGGTCAAAAAACGATAAACGTAAAAATATAAGCCCTATGGCGGTGTGGGGTGTTTTTGCGCGTAGATATCGAAAAAATAAGCATATTGAAAAAAAAATCGACTCGATCGGACGTCGTAGGCACGTCTTATATCCGTTTGAAGTTCAAAATTTCACAAGCCACCCCTTTTACGTTATATTTGTTGAAACTTCAAACGGCCGTACATTTTGCCTCGCTTAAATTTTGGAGGCGATTCTTTTTTTAAACTTGCTTACTTTTTTGAGATCTACGCGGTAGACTCAATCTAGAAGTCCGATTTGACTATCAAATTTTCGTTATAATTTTGCCTATATATGGTCAAAAACCGATAAACGTAAAAATATAAGCCCTATGGCGGTGTGGGGTGTTGTTTCGCGTAGATATCAAAAAAATAAGCATATTGAAAAAAAAATTCGACTCGATTAGCTGTCGGAGGCACGACTTATGTCCGTTTGAAGTTTAAAATTTCACAAGCTACCCCTTTTACGTTATAATTGTTGAAACTTCAAACGGCCGTACATTTTGTCTCGCTTAACTTTTGGAGGCGATTCTTTTTTTAAACTTGCTTATTTTTGTGAGATCTACGCGGTAGACTCAATCCCGAAGTCCGATTTGACTATAAAATATTTTTTATAATTTTGCCCTATATATGGTCAAAAAATGATAAATGTAAAAATATAAGCCCTATGGCGGTGTGGGGTGTTTTTTCGCGTAGATATCAAAAAAATAAGCATATTGAAAAAAAAATCAACTCGATCGGACGTCGGAGGCACGACTTATATCCGTTTGAAGTTCAAAATTTCACAAGCTACCCCTTTTACGTTATATTTGTTGAAACTTCAAACGGCCGTACATTTTGCCTCGCTTAACTTTTAGAGGATACTTGTTTATTTTTTTGAGATCTACGCGGTAGACTCAATCCCGAAGTCCGATTTGACTATCAAATTTTCGTTATAATTTTGCCCTATATATGGTCATAAACCGATAAACGTAAAAATATAAGCCCTATGGCGGTTTGGGGTGTTTTTTCGCGTAGATATCGAAACAATAAGCATATTGAAAAAAAAAAATCGACTCGATCAGACGTCGGAGGCACGACTTATGTCCGTTTAAAGTTCAAAATTTCACAAGCTACCCCTTTTACGTTATATTTGTTGAAACTTCAAACGGCCGTACATTTTACCTCGCTTAACTTTTGGAGGCGATTCTTTTTTTAAACTTGCTTATTTTTTTGAGATATACGCGGTAGACTAAATCCCGAAGTCCGATTTGACTATCAAAGTTTTGTTATAATTTTGCCCTATATATGGTCAAAAACCGATAAACGTAAAATTATAAGCCCTATGGCGGTGTGGGGGTGTTTCTTCGCGTAGATATCAAAAAAATAAGCATATTGAAAAAAAAAATCGACTCGATCGGACGTCGGAGGCACGACTTATGTCCGTTTGAAGTTCAAAATTTCACAAGCTACCCCTTTTACGTTATATTTGTTGAAACTTCAAACGGCCCTACATTTTGCCTTGCTTAACTTTTGGAGGCAATTCTTTTTTTAAACTTGTTTATTTTTTTGAGTTCTACGCGGTAGACTTAATCCCGAAGTCCGATTTGACAATCAAATTTTCGTTATAATTTTGCCCTATATATGGTCATAAACCGATAAACGTAAAAATATAAGCCCTATGGCGGTTTGGGGTGTTTTTTCGCGTAGATATCAAAAAAATAAGCATATTGAAAAAAAAATCGACTCGATCGGACGTCGGAGGCACGACTTATCGACTCGATCGGACGTCGGAGGCACGACTTATGTCCGTTTGAAGTTCAAAATTTCACAAGCTACCCCTTTTACGTTATATTTGTTGAAACTTCAAACGGCCGTACATTTTGCCTCGCTTAACTTTTGGAGGCGATTCT
>JABWTJ010000276.1:0-117302 GCA_016801875.1 Solanum sitiens
CTATTTTATCACATTCAACTACTAGAGTTTTCAATCTAGAGAGACTTATCGTTTAGAAGGTAACAAATATATTTTATAATATAAGTATGAAACTCGCAAAAATTTGACAGTAATAGTTTAAATGCAAATGACAAATTCTAACTTATTTTATCTTAAGATATCGGAAAGTGTAAATTTATAAACCTCTAATATAAAATCTTAATTAATTAAAGCTGTAAATTACATAAAGACTAATTGCTAGGCAATTATTTTTGTATAAACATGTTTTTCAATTTTCATGCCACAATTACTGATAATAGTCGATATTTTCTATCAACAAATGGTATGATTTAAATGACGTTCTTTACCTAAATGGTAATTCATGACAAATTTTCCGTCACATTATATATTGTTATTTATTGTCATCTATATGTGATTAATCAAAATTATAAAAAATTGACACTATAAATTTATAATTTCTTCATATTTTGTGAAAATAATATTTGTTATTATACTTTATGAATTTTCTAACATTTTTTAAAAAAAAAAGATGTATTATACATATTCACAATTGTAAGTAAGAAGAAAATTCTAATTGTTTAATATTAACTTAAAATATCTTCTCCTAAATTTTCTCTATCCATAAATTTTAACTTTAATTCCTTAATCTGTTTCGAATATGCATATCTGATAAAAATTTGTTGTTATTACATTGTTATTTACTTGAATATCTTTTTCATGAATAATCTTGCAATCTTTTTTGTTCAATAAATTATGAATTTAGTCTTCTAAACTTAGAAGGTTTTCGGTTTTTTTGGGTGAAATTTAGATTTTGGTGTTTTATTTTTGTTAAATTTCATGGGTAAGAAAATCTTCTAAGATTCTTGTTAAAAATAGAGATGAGAATTTCAATCTTGATTATGCACTCAGTACTTTAAATTCTTTAAATGCAAACACACGTTAATATCATATTTGAAGTGAAAAGAGCATAGGAGGTAAAAATTAAATTGTTACTACTAATGTTACTCAAAATTGAAAGATTGATGAAAGTGAGGATGATGACAATGAGGAAGGATCTTCATATTGTTTGTCAAATGCAATTATTTTAAAATTAATTTTTAATTAAGTTGGCATACATATAATGTATACATCTGCTAATAAATTCACCTAGCAATTTTGTATAGATATGTTAGCATTTTGTGTTCACCTAATAAATTGGTATATATTTGATTATTTTTCAAATTGATTTCAAGTTGGGTTTGCATATATATAATGTAGTATAACTTATATAAATTCCATAATATAAAATTTAAATTATATTCTATTCCTAATTTTTTCTATTTTATAAAAATTTCTTAAAATATAAGTCATTCGGATATATAATTGGTTGTTCGCATACATAAATTGTGATACATTATAAATATGGTTGTTGCGCTTGAAAAGGAAAATAAATCAGAAAATCATATTAAAATCACATAAATTATGGTATTCAATTCCTTTTTAATGTATCAATCAGAGAAACTAAATCCTAAAATAACAAATCTATTCAAAATTCAAAATCCCTTTTCATCTTTGCCCCTATTTCAATGAAGAAATTTTCAAGTAGGATTCAAAACTTTTGTTGAAAATATACACGATGAATGTTTTGATATTGACTGACACTCTCGAAGGAAAAAAAATCAAAGATCGAAGCTTTTAGGTTCTTTAAATTCTACATAAATCTCAGTATGATTGACGATCAGGTCTGAATTTCTTTGACAACTTTCTTGGTATCTTTATTTTTTTGTTGGTGGTTGCTTGCCAGTGTGATGGCAGATCTCAAATATGAAGGCAACTGAAAGTTGTTATTTTATAATTAACTTGGGCAAAATTAGTTATGTTTGTTTGTCATAACTTCAATTTTTGAGGTAAAAGATTGATAGCAAAAAGTATCCAACACATATTCGTGTGCTTTAATCATTGTTTTTTCATTCATGAATTTGTATATTGACCGATAAATCATGATACATTACTTGTTAGAACTTGATACATTAAAGTTTTGACGTATATGTTGTGGGTTTGAGGATTTGTGAGTTAATGTGTTCTGTTAATATAAAGTATCACATTATATGCATTTTTTTTTTGAATTTGTATAAGCATATATAAATCGTGATACATTACTGATTTCAACTTGATTCAATTCTAGTTTGATGTGTATGTAATGAATTTTCTAGATGTGAGTCTGTTGTTACTATAACATATTAGATACATATAAAATTTATATTTTTTATGTATCAATATATGAATTTCTTTATCAATATATGAAGGTGTGTATTAATATATAAACTATCATGTATCTGGAGTTAGTTTTCATTAGGCTATTGTGTATCTTAAATTGAGTTTATTGATATGTGATGTATCTCTAACTTTTAAGTGTGCACAGATGGCGGAAGTCGTGGACAAGAAAAGGTCACAATTGAAGAACTTGTATTTTTTTCCGAAAGAAGATTGACAAACTTTTTTTTAGACTACTGTTATATTTTTGATACATTATTTTGAGATTATAGATTTTCAGTTTTTTGTTTTTTTCATTTTTACCTTGATAGAACATTACAATTAACTATCAGTTGGTGAAATTCTGATACAATAAATTGAAATGTTAAGATTTTGAACTTTGTGTTTATTTTTGTAACAAATTGTGTTTCATATATATAAATATTTATGTATCATTACCTATTTGATAATAATGTACCAGAATTGTATTTATGGAGATGGCACCACTTAATATGGTTCAAATATATTTTTATATAATGTATCTTGTTCTAATTGAAAATGGTGTATCATATACAATAGGGTTCTTAAAAAGTAGTATGTAAAATTAAATAAAGTGTATCTTTAAATGTATCACAATAAGTAAGAATTAATTTGTCAATAGATACATGAATGAATTAGGAAGTAACTAACAACTAATTATCCAATGTATTAGCATAAATCAATACACAACTAACTAGAACTAAGTTATCAAGCAAATACATAATTGAATCAGCAATTAAGTTATAAATTACATTGCATTAGTTAGATGTCAAAATGTATCAGTAATTAACTATAACTAATGAGAAGAAATAATATTATATATTTATATGCATTTATGAACATGATACTTAATTTCATTCAAATTTTGTATCCTTAATATAAGACAAATATGTAGGACAATCCATACTGTAAATAACAACTAACAATAATGAAAGTTAAAGTCAAAATAAAATTTTTTTTAGAGAAACACTCTAAAACATGAGTACAAGTATCTTAAAACAATAAAAACAAAAAATTCTAAAACTAGAGTTAATGTATCTCAAAAACAATAATATTATTAAAAAGTGCCTAAGAACTCATAGATAATCTCTATTCAACATTAACGAAATCGTCTTGAGATAGTGTTGTGAATTGACCCTTAGGCCTTAGTTGATACTTAATGATAGTAAATAGTAATTGATACTTAATAACAAATGATGTTGTATACAATCTGACAGATATTTGAATATGCTACAAAATGTAACATCATATATTCATAATATGATATTTACGTATCATGAGTTCAACTATTTTAGATTATGATACATTGTTCTGTAGTTTACACCCATAAGATAATTTGAACTTTAGTCTTTGATACATTGAACATAAATATCAATTAATGGACTAATTTCAGGATTTTCTTTGTAACAAACTGACATTTATTTGAATCTGATACAAAATGATACATACAGAAAATATAAAGTATTTTAGATACTCAGTTCAGCTTGATAAAGTGCAAATGTATCAAAAGCTTATATGTGTTACTAATTTAACTTCACATACTCATTATTATGTATCAAATATAATTATATTGTATATGATATAAGATTCTACAAATTATAATATATTCTACAATGTGAATTTTATACCTTCATACATCCATAACACCTATTCAACACGAGAATAAAATTAGAATTTTATGTATCTGGATAATACTTTAACTTATGATACACGATCATACAAGAATAATACCTTGTCATTAATATATTAGATTTTTTAAACAACTAACAAAAGGAAATATCAAACATCTATCAAAAATTTATATCTAATACTCATTACAACTTGATGAGCTAATATTGTTTATCTTGGATTGTTCATCAGTCTTTTCTGTCGCTCATGTACCATTGGAAGAATATTCAAGTACACCCACACTAAAAATAAATCAAAAAAATTCACCTCGATAAAAAATAAGACAAATATTAGGAATTGCAGTCAGCAATAGCAGAGAAATTAATTAGAAACGACGTCGTTCTCATAAGCATTAGAATTGTTAATCTTAGATGAATTTAATTCAACCAATGTAAGATGATGAAGCTTAAAAAAAAATTGAAGAACAGTAGAATGGAGAAGATGAAAACTTGATTTGAAATTAATTGTAACTAGAGAGAGAAACCTTTTGAAATTCAAATTGAGATCAAGGATGTAACTGATCAGATTATGAGAGTGAAATAAGGGAGAGATTTAAGGAACAAAAATAGGAAGAAAACGTGGATTGTTTGTGTTAGGAGTAGTGTATCTGCTGACTTAAGAATTGGAAAAAATAAGGGATTTTAGAAATATTTTAAAATGGTAGGAAATAATGAAAATTATAGAAAATAAAAATGTGTATATAGGTAATTTTTCCTATAATGTATGCATTTGGTAATAAATTCACCCAACAAATTTATAAACATTTTTCTGTAATTACTTAATAAATTGGTACACATTGGTTCTTATTTACCGAATAAATTAGTAAACATTTGTATGGTCTATATTCACCTAATAAATTATATACAAACAAAAAAAATTCAATAGTAGAATTTTCTTTGAAAATACAGTATTTTAACTAATACTTACTCCAAATAAAGAAGGGACAAAATAAAATAAAATAATAAATACCTAATTTTCAGAAAACAAAATAATCAAATTCATATTTAAGGATATCTCGTAAAAATAAAATAAAATAATAAATACCTAATTTTAAGAAAACAAGATAATCAAATTCATATTTAAGGATATCTAGTAATTAAATAAGAAAAATATTTTGAATTCATAATTTTAGAATATCTAATAACAATAGAATGGGGAAAAATGCAACCCTAATTTTAGGAAGGGAAAATTACTTGGATAGGTCTCTTTTAATAAATAATTACTAATTTTAGTTATATTTTTTATTTATTACTATTTATAGCAATACATGGCAATATTATGTTAAATCTGTAATATGTATCAAAAGTAAATTATGTATGCAATATATATGTATTATAACTGTTTTGTTTAAATATTATGCTTGTTTGGTAAGAAATCGAAACATTGTATTATAAGTGTATTAAAATATATAGTAATTGTATTATCCATCAATGAAACTTGTATTATATATGAATAATAAATTGTTCTTTAATTTGAATATGTATTAAAAATGTATTAAAAATGATCAAATAAAAAAGAATATTATTACTATAAATAATAAATATTTTTTAATATAATATATTGATGTAAATTTCCCGTTTAGAAATATAATAACCTGAAATAAGAAGGAAAAAACATTCTTTCCCTATTGTTTTTTCAAGAAAAATAAAGGAATAAATGGTATAGTAAGGTAGTGCTAATTTGTTTTGGACTTAAAATTTACTAAATATTTTTGAGTTTAAATTACCAATTTAATACTAAACTAGTATCTATTTGTCACTCCTCACAAAATAATGTCAAAAAATTAGGAATCTCATAGTATACAGAGCAAATTACATTATATTCCTATAATTTTTTTATTTACAAATTTTTTCTTAAATTTTTTGTCATCTAGATACATAACAGTTGATGCTTTAGACAATTTGTCTGTTGAAATTAAAACAAAAATCATATATATATATAAAGGAAAACCTTCAATGCGGTGATGTGGCGCAACCACAAGCCTTAGTTCTCCTTCAATTGATTTATTACCATACATATCCTTACCCTCCAAACAGTCGCATCCCTAACTAAACAACAACTCCTTTGCCTTTTCATCGCGCCTCTTCCGTACCATCACCATTGTATTATAAATAGCGCCTTAACCAAAACTCCTTCCTTACATTGCTGCATTGCGTCCTGCACACAACCTTCAATTCCCTCCTTCGTTTCCAACTGCTACATTCAATCCCCCATCTGCAAATATACAAGCACTTTCACTGCGTCGCTCTATGTACCCAAATGATTTCAACCAAAACCCCCGTCAAACCAGGTAATCATTCTTACTTTTTTCTTTATCACGTTACGCTCCCCTTAACGTTACTTTGTACAATAATTCGCCCTCTCGCACTTAATTTTTTCAACCCCTGTTTTTTCACTAAACACATGTACTATTCTAATTTGTCTCCTGCCCTTGATGTTGTAATAAGCAAAGTCCTTTTCCATTCTACTTTATCTCCTGCCAGGGCTGCTTTTATGGACGCAAATGTAGACGCTGAATGTATGGACATAAATGATTTAAAACAAACCCATACCCAATACAGGTTCACATTCATGCATTTTCCACTCACCCTTACGGATGGGATATCGTTCCTCTATACAATGGTGCCTACTCGTGTGTTTCATATTTACATCCCGTATGTTATTTTGATCAATATTAACAACAGTAGTATTCCACTTTGTCGCTCACCTGAACGCCCGCTATGGACGCAAATCAACTGACTGCTATGGACCCAAAAGAGCATTCCAAAAAACCCGTCCAATTCAGGTATACATACATAAGTTTATCCCTTTCATCATTCGTTGGATGTCTCACTCTCACACCCTTTTATTCACCCATTAAATCGTAAAGCAGTTTCTCAAATGTTTTAACAACAGTAGTATTCCACTTTGTCGCTCACCAGGACGCTCATTTGATGTCTCACCCTCACACCCTTCCCCTGAATTCCATTCACCCCTTAGATCGTAAAGTGTTTTCTCAAATTTTTTAACAACAATAGTATTCCACTTTGTCGCTCACTAGGACGGACCCAAGGGAACATATAAAAAAACTCGGTAAATCCAGGTATACATACATAAGTTCAACGGTTGCATCATTCATTGGATGTCTCACTCTGGCACCCTTCCCCTGAATTTCATTCACCCCCTTCTTACTTCTAAAGCAGAAATACCTCCAACTCCCGTGGAATGGGCAAACGCAGACTTAACAAAATTGAGAATCAACTATCTTTGGAGACAAGACGCCCACATAAGGGCCTTCATTCATTCCACAAACCTGCAAGAACCATCAGGAGCTAATTAACAACGGTTGCGGAATGAATGTCTTATGTTTTATTACACTATTATCTCCTGTTTACCTTATCACTTTTCTGCCCTATTACTATCCATACCTGCCTTACCTCCCTAACTTGGTTAACATTTGAAGTGTGGTGACAGTGACGATTTTTCTTTAACAGCTCACTTCCTTATATATTTGTATTAGGCTACAACTTGGTTTATAATGATATATATCCCTAAGTATATCTTATGTTCCTTCATTAACATCATTTTATCAGAACACTGTGTCACAAAGCTCATTGCATGCTTATTTTATATATGTAACAAACTTGTGTACTTTCACGAACTTTATTTTATCAGAATCTGTAGCCCAATTTATCAAATCAAGTATTAGTGTATGTAAATTTCAATATTATCCAGCTATAGAATATGTTCAGGAATCATCCTTTGTTACCATTCTACTTTTCCTTGACATGAGCCTTCCAAAGTGCCCTTGGTCGGATTAAAAAACTTTCTACAACTGTAACTACAAATTACTCAGCGCAAAAAGGCTACACAGGGAAATTTAACTTTAAATAAATTATGTCACATTTACGTCATCAAATTGTTACCATGTACCTTTCAGTTCCTAGCCCCTACCCTCGAGATTGCTTAGCATTGACAATGTTGTTGTCGGATAAAATGTCAAGGTATGACTTTCTTATGGAAGTATGATCCTCTGTGCATTTTTTTCGGATCGCTTCTTCACACAGCTTGCACAAAATTATATGTTCAGCACCAATTTTGTTCTGCTGTGAATAAAATGTCTCCATTTTGAGAAACAAAATGGGGTTAGTGTAGCCTCTTGATTTGACAGATATAGTGACTGAAAGGTAAGTAACAGAACCCAAGCACAAACTAACAAGCAGTCAACTAACAGGAAAAAAAAAAGAGACTTCATCTCATGGTGTGATTGGAAAGAAGGGTGGGAATGAGATATTTTGTTTTATCTGTGTTTTATGTAAAGACACACTAGATAGAAGGATTTGTTTTGGATATTTATTGTAACAACCTTATATTTGGATTAGCAAAAGAAAATTGTATTATTTTGTTCCTATAAATGCTTTGGTGCACAAATAGGAACCGCAAGAAATAGGTGTAATTTGCTAACAATATAAATAGGATTAGCACTTATATATGTGTTGTCGGCTGGTTGCTCAATATTCTCATACAAATACATGAACTTTGAAGATACTGTCTTCAGATCAACTACTTCATATATTTTTCATTTTTGAGAATGTATGAATTTTCCAGTGTATCCCAGAAGTATCTATTGTTTATTCATCTAAGTCGTAACTACTGTATCGGGCGTTAAACAAAATAAATGATAGACATGAGAATTTGTGGAATACACTTTTGAATCTGTTAAAGCTATGAAGTCCACTGCTTGAATACAGTTAAACCAGTTTGCTTATACAAATTATTCTGACATTTCTTGCTGATATCTTTATCGATATATCTAGTCTTTAGATAAAAATATCATAGTTGAAACACTTGAAGGAATAAATGAGAAGATATGCAAGAGTTTAAAGAACCCAAAGTTGTCGAGTAGTAACTGCACAACAGTTCATAAGCATGTTTCTGTTTCTTGGTGTCGATCACTTGTAATTAGCATGTCTTTAATAATGCCTTTGCATTCAAGACTCTCCAGTGAAGTCAAAGGTCCAAGTTCACCAGCTAATGGATAAGAGAACTCACAACTGCTTTGTGTTGATCTCCAACTGGATGAATTATGGTGCTTATCTTTTGAAGACATGAATCATGTGAAGGATCTTGAGAGTAAGTAGAACTCGTCATTGTCTAGAATCAAAAATGTAATTTAAAGAGAGCTACAGATGAAGATCTCAAAACTGCTTCTGTGTTGCTTAGGTCTTGCTATAATTTCTACAAGGACACATATTGTGTATTACTCCCATCAGGTACGTTTATATGGTGCCATCTCAATTTTCTACAGAAACATATACCTAACCAGGGATAGATGCGGGTGAAATACTTGATATGAACACTTCACGGAAGCTAAGTTTGTGGGCCTACACACTTCTGCATGGCCACAACACAAGTGTTTCAGCTTCTATTATGTTTTGTGAAGAAAACTCCAAGGTATTACATCCATCCTTATTGAGTCCATGGAATCTCTTCAATCGAAACTGAAGAGATTACATCTTTGAGGTATTAGACAGAACCTTGAAGGATGTTCTCCCAGATAGGTATGAAAATAGTGTCATGAAACCTTTTGGGGGCATAACTTTTGTATGTGGCGGTGATGTTCACCAAATACTCCCGGTTATTCCCAATGAAACAAGAGGTGATATTATGGATGCATCGCTGAACTACTCACACTTGTGGCCCTACTTCTCAATTTGTGAATTGACGGAAAATACATGAGTTAGCGGTGGAAAAGTCATGCATTCTGAAGCACGAAAAATAGCAAATTGTATAAATGGCTTGTGCAGATTGGAGATGGATCCGTTTATGCTGATAATAATAAGGACCTCATTCATGTGCACGCTGATGAATATGTTCCAACATCATACAATCACATAGAATCGATTGTAGAGGCAGTATATCCGTCCCTGGTACAGAAACGACCCATCATACTTGAAAGAAAGAGCCATACTCACACCAAAAAATGAAATGGTCCATGAACTGAATGAGAAAATCATGAAAGTAAGCGTGAATACTAATGAGGAGGACATATTGTACCCAACAGAATTTCTAAGCAACTTACAATTCCCAGGTATCCAAAATCATAACATTCACTTGAAAGTAGGAAGTCCGGTTATGCTTCTTAGAAATCTAAATAAAATGGTACAAGATTAATAATAACGCATCTGGGTATTTGGTCTGATACTGCTAACATAATCTCTGGAAAGAATATCGATTCAGGAGTCACAATAGCAATAATTATCCTGTCTCCAAACGATTCGAAGTGGCCATTCAAGCTCAATACGTGCCAACTTCCTTTGGCACCCTGTTATGCTATGACCATCAACAAGAGCCAGGGACAAACTCTTAAGAGACTTGGGTTGTATCTGCCAAAACAAGTATTCACACATGGGCAATTGTATGACGCAGTATCACATGTAACAACACGAGAAGGATTGACAATTGTCAATGCGGATGAGGACACAGATGATCCGACATTCATAAAAAATATTGTTTACATGGAAATTTTCCAGAACATCGGCCCAAGAATAGTGCAACCTGAGGAGGTATTTCTTAGCAATTAACCGTTTTGTATGCCAATTATAAATATACATTAAACCGAATAATGTCTTAACTACCTTCTCTCAATGACCGATGTGTAGATAAACATCCATACAAACAAAGATTCGTGATGATGTAATACAAATGCTGCAGCACATAACCATACCGTACACTCACAGATCCTTCAACTTCAGAATAGCATCAAAATACAAACCTTCCAGGTCAGTAGCTAGATCGTTTTCTATGTACATAACAAACACAACCCAAACATAGATAATTATTCGACACACGGAACTTAAATAAGGGTGGAATGCAGAACACATGGACAGAAATAAAATGAACTAAGGGATGTTTGATGGTCCATGGGAGATTAATAACTTAGGAAATGGGTTTGGGCGGAATCTACAACCAAACAGTCGGTACATAATGCAACACTTGCGTGCAGGTTTAACGAATACAAGAAAGACCAATGCAGCTGCCTATGGAATTTAATAGTACAGATTACATTCCGGATGAGGGCACCTATGATAGAAGACCTTCACACAAAAAGCTGATTTTAGAAGCTAAAAATAAGAATTGAATGTCTGGCTTACTATTTGAACTTGTAGCACAAATATGTGTTTGCTATTACAAACTCAATATTGGATGATTCATGTACTGTCACAAAATATGTAACATTTACATATACGCCCTGCATATATACACGCCTTATTACATAGACATCCATCGTATGTAGCTTTGTATATAATGCACATACTTTAGACACGTGTACGCAGAGCCAACATCAAACAATACACCACTACAAATAATATTTATCAACTTTGTGAATACTAAAATAACGTTAGAAAAAAATGGGGGTGAAAAATTATAGTGATGTGGGTGAAAGATTGGAGCATTGCACAGAATACTCAACTGTATTGATCAGGTAGATGCTAATGTGGGTCATACTCCGGATGGAAAAAAATGATATACTACAAATATGCAGTTCCATACAAAGACGGTCACATTAATATAACAAATGATGTGTGTACAAATATCTGACGACTTAAAATAAAGAGCACAAAGTATACTCAAACGTAAGAGTGCATTAATAAATGGAATGCTTGACGACGAAACAGGGTATCACATTACAAGACTTAAAACACAAGTAAAATAATGTCACACTATTCAACAATTCCACAATTTGACTACATCTTCATTTACGCTTCTTCAACATATAATATATAGTCGAATATCACTCAGCACAGTCCCGCGCGAAGCGCGGGTTGGATCCTAGTTAAATATCAAATTAAGTGTTATTTTCCCAAATCACATAAATCAATTTGATGTCAAACGCTCCCAAATCATAATAGCTTCAAACAATTCATTTTTCTTTCTTTCAAATCTTTCTCAAATTGTAACAAATTCAAAAAAAATCAAAAAACCAGTAGCTATGTATTAGATACCTTTAGTATAAATTCAAATTTATGTATCATGCCTAAATATTTAATGTCTGATATATGATTACTATTTATTTATCTTATTTTGTGTGAAAATACTGTATTTTATAAAATATACATTACACATGTAATTGTTCCCAGTAATATTTTTTGTGTACTACATAACACAGTGCTGAGTTGATAAAAATGGATATTGTTATAGAAATATTAATATTTATGTATCAACAATACATTTGATAATGTCTGCAAATATATAACCTTCTAGTTGAATAAGTTTGAATATATGTATCTTAAAGTAAAAAATAACTAAATATATAACAGTTACGTACCAAGTACATATTAATAAACATGATACATACTAATTTGTGTTTCCATAAATTAAGATTGCCTATCAATATTAATATTTAGGGTGTGTTTTGTATGAAGGAAAATGTTTTCCAATTTTCTCATGTTTGGTTGGGACAAAAATTTTGAAAAATATTTTCCAAATCAACTCATTTTTCTCAAAATTAAGGAAAATGACTTCCCTTCATAAATCAAGGAAAACATTTTTCAAAACTCTCATCCAACTTCAAATTACATTTTTTTTTAAAAAACATCAATTTCTAAAAAAATCTTTTCACTTTCAAAATTTTATATTTTCACTCGCCCTCCCCCCGACGCCGATCATCCATCCACCCCTCCAAAAAAATTGTATTTAAAACATATTTTCAATTTTAAAATTTTATTTTTTCACCCCGGACCCCCCCCCCCCACACCCTACTACCCCCACCCAGCAACTCCCCCCCCTCCCAAAAAAAAAATAAATTATTTAAAAATAATTACAACTTCAAAATTTCATTTCTTCACCCCTACCCTTGAGCCCACCCACCCACCCCACTTCCAATCCCCCCCCCCCCAAAGAAAATAATAATTTATGTTTGTTTTTGAAAAATATTTTCGACTTCAAATTTTTATTTTTTCGCCCCTATCTCGACCCCAGCCCCCAACACCCACCCCACCTCCCAAAATAATTTTTTCATTGTGTTTTTAAAAAATACTTTCAATTTCAATTTTTTGTTATTTCACTCCCACTCCCCACCCCCACCCTCGTCAGCTCCCCTACCAGCCCCACAACCCCCCACCTCCACCCAAAAAAAATAATTTTATTTTTAAAAAATATTTTTAACTTTAAATTTTTATTTTTCACCCCCTACCCGTCATCCCCCCGTACCAAACCCCCTCCCCCCTCACCCCCCGTCCAAAAAGGTACACAAAATTACAAAAAGAAATAAGTTTAGTGGGTAATAGGACCTTAATTTAGTTAAGGTGTGTCTCTAAAATTTCGGTCATAGTCTAGGAGGGTACTTTTGCATTTTCACTAAAAATTTTATAAAGAATGAAAGTGGTATTCCAATAAATAAAGAGATGAAATAACCTCCAAGTATATGGCTCTAACAGGTTATACAGTGAATGTTAAGACATTACTTTTGCTGGGATCTAGTAGCACGTTTTGCTTCATTATGTATGCTAACCATATGACGCAAGTGTGGGATCCTGAACGACGATGGCGCGGTGCTTACGCCACTACTCATCAGACATTTGTTCAATTTGCAATTTTAAGAGGTGTGTATGCATATGTCAACACAAAGTGGCTAACTGCAGTTGAATCAGTTATATTTGTTTCACTTGCTACTATTGCTTTAACTAACAACTAACAAGGAAGTGATTACTAAGGACAAGAGCTATTTTATCTTGGATATTGGACAGTGGAGTGTTTGTACAACTAACATTACTACAATTATTGAGCACTATTTTGATTATTTTAGTGGCCTTGGAAGCATTAAAGAGCAACCGTTGGAACATGAAGGCTTGAACACTGATGAAATTTTAGGAGGTGGGGTTTGAGTTATTCATCTTGGTAATTTAAAATCTGCAAAGGGCACTGGTGTTGATTTATCAGTACTTAAGGTTGGCAACTCTTGGTTACACTCTAACAATAAAGCAGTAGCTCTCGATCGACTCACCTTCAAGCTTGGACAAGGTTCGTTTTGAGGGCGAGAATATTGTTGTGAATCAAGTTGACTCTGTAAGAGCCTATGGGCTATTAGAGACTTTTATTTGGGATCCAGGATCAATAACTATTGTTAAAAAGGACTAGCAGTTAGAAGAACGGTTGAAGATTATGTCGAAACTTTGGCTGTCAGTTATCTCTATCCCCTTTCTTTGTTCTAGTATCTCATCTCCTTCTAGTTACCTTCTTCTATGTTAATCTATCTATAATTAGTATGTTATCACTTTGTTGTGTGTATTATACGTTTTAATTTGTATTAAAAGATAATAATATATATCGATGTTTGTATTGGAAATGGGGTTTGTTTCAAAAACCCTTAGCGGAGCCACCAACAACTCGATCTTTCCCCCCTTTTTGGGGCATTCTTCTACGGTTTGTTTTGAAGTCAAAGATGCATCATTCTTGGACTAATTGAGTAATTAATATTAGGTCAGGTTAACATGGTAATCCCAATACTAAAAGAAGGACCGTCATTCATATGTATTAGGACGTTGAAGATGAAAAATCAAAAAAAAAAAAAAAAAGTGATGAACCGTAAGTTGGAGAACAAGAAAAATTCCTTATTGAGGAAGATGAAATCGATTGACCGGAGAGAGAGAAAAAAATTGAAATTCAAAATTGTAATGAAGAAAATAATTACTTATATCGAGGGAGTGAAAATAGGAAGAGATTGAAGGGGAAAAAATAGAAAGAAAGAAATGTGAGTTTAGGAGTGAAGAAGTTATGTATCCAAATGAGTGGGGTTTAGGAGGAAAAAGAGGATTTTTTTGTAATATTTTAAAATGGTAGGAAATAATAGAAAATATGGTAAATAAAAATACGAAGCTACATCATTTTTCCTTTATTTTGGACTCCATCTAGGAACTCCATAAGGAACAAATTTAGGCTTTTGATGTAGAGCCTTAATAAGTACTAGAAGTTGTTTGTTGCAAGCTTAATTATTTCAGGTTGTCTGATTCTTATGATCTTAAGGACCTTGACCATCTTAATTTGGGAATTCAAGTCTAAGAAAATTTCAAAATGTAGATGTTAATTACTCAGCTAAAACAAGTACATTATATTCTAAATATATCGATGGCCTCTCATATAACTAGTCACAACACCCATGGTTATAACTAGCCTTCAATTATCTCAACTTAGTTGATTATCCTTTGTTGTATACTAGTATTGCAGTCATCAAATAAGGTATAATATTTCCTTAGCCGATAGGCTAAGTTGTGCAGAATCTTCATTTTCAATGTCGCATCCGTTTCGAATTCTTCAAAAGTAGTCACTTACCACTTGACAGTTTAGAAGAGTGTGAGCAACATATATAGTATAGATGATTTAATTCGCTAAGGGATATGTTTCAATGAATAATATATATTGACACGTGGATAAGTTGTTAGTATTTTATTCTAGTATAGATGATAAAATCAAGCAGCAATACTTTCTGACTTAACAATTTGACATATTTTTTTCAAGATTTATTCAATTTTATTCATGGATAATGGTTTTAGATGACCTAAGTTCTCCAATAAGCCAATTGATCAACATTTCTTGGTCAACGATAATATTCATGCTCTCATCGTAGTTAAGCACTAATAACACAACAACCATATTTATTTATTATCCACTCTAAATAGAAAAAATCAATCAAGTAGTTTATTAGAGGCGGAGTTAAATTTTGAAGTTTAAAAAACGTTCTTACATCCATCTCAAGTGAGTATACAAAAATAATTGGACTTATAATAAACTATTTTTATATATATAATACAAACACGGATTTTAAACAAACATTTATGAGTTCACGTAAATTTATATTCGGTATATATCCGCCCCTCCCTATTTTAAACCAGTTGAAATTCATGTACATGCATGCAAAAAAGCCATGTATATTCAATTATATGATTTGATTAAGTGATTAAATTACCAAGCCTTCATCATGTAATATATTAAAACCTTCACTTGCTCACTTTCCACATTGGTTACCATTATACAGTCTTTCTAGATTTCATGTTTCATCAAAACCCTAATTAAGATGCATGCATCCAACATGTATCACAACACTTAGCTCTTAAATGATTTTAAATTTACATTTTTTTAATCTACTCTTAGTTAGTTGCCATTATAAATTGAGTATAAGATAAGGGAATGGGGGTGGGGTGGATGTGGGGCCGGGTGGGTTTAAGGCTATGTGGAGTTGGGTGGTTTTAAGGTCATGTGAGGTGGGGAGGGATGCGGTGTGGGTAAGTGAGGTTTTTTAAAACTAATGTGGTTGGGACGATTTGTGGGTCTATGCGGTTTTATGCGGGTTCAAAGTTCAAATTTAATTTGAACTTTTTACATGTCATAAGAGTGATAGAGCATTATTTATTAAGATAGTTTCTTTAAAGTTACTAAAATATTAAGATAGGAAATGAGAATGGTTGAATCAAAACTAATATGGTTTCTTACCTGCTTCCCAATTGACCTCTGTAAAATAATATTTTAAGTCATTATCTATTAAATTAATACAACTTTATAAGAAATGAATTTATTTTTATAAATTTTATTTTCAGTATCAAACTTAATCAAAAAAGAAAATGTTAAAAAAATTATTTGGGTGGATGGGTTAAAAGTTTGGCGGGCTAAGCTTAATCCGCCTCGCAGCCGCCCCGCACTTGCCATCTCTAATTGGGTCAGTTTGAAAGATACCAAAACACCTTATCTTTTTATTATATCTATTTTTTTTCATATTTTTATTCCCTCAAGTGAAATATGTATATTTTATTGGATAGTTACGAAAAAAATTGCTATGATACCAAGTAAATGATCTGATGAAATTGGGGGCTAACCGGTTTTAATGTAGTAGAGGCAGATCTAAAAATTTAAGTTTCTAAAGGAATTTTAGAAAACTAAAAAATGAATTTAAGTAAAAGTTACACATATAAGGGTTGAATATAATTATAAGGATTGAGAAAAAGTTATTGATATTTCGATAACCCGCATATTTTATTGTTGAATTAAAAATAATATGGTTTTTTATATGCTTTCCAATTAACCTTTATTAAATAAAATTGAGTCATTATCTATTAAATTAATACAACTTAATAAAAAATGAATTATTTTTATAAATTTTATTTTTAGTATCAAACTTAATTAAAAAAGAAAATATTAAAAAAATTATGTCGGGTGGCTTCATGAGGGGTGGGGCGGGTTAAAAATGAAAAAAAATAATGCTATGCGGGGTGGGCTAAATGTTTTGTGGGTTAAGCTCAATCCGCCTCGCACCCGTCCCGCACCAACTCATTGCCCTCTCTAATAGGGTCATTTTTAAAAATATAAAAACACCTTTCTTGTGCACTGTTAACTACATTTTAATTTCTACTAATTTTTCAAAATAAATATACGTATATACATATGATTTTTTTTGAAAGTTAGCGGGTATACGTGCGGCACCCTCTATAGTGTGGGTTCGCCTCTGCTTAAGTGAAATATGGATATGTTATTGGATAGTTACTAAAAATAATGGCTATGATCCCCATTAAATAATCTAATGAAAATGGTGGCTAAGTTGTTATAATGCAGAGGCAGATCTAGAAATTTAACTTTCTAAAGGTATTTTAGAAAACTAAAAAATGAGTTTAAGAAGTAAGAGTTACACATATATGGGTTCAATCTCGCGTCATTGCGCACAAACTCACTAAAGAGAACTCTTCTTGACACTGAACCAGTCATCGATCTATACTTGTTACTAGTTTCTAGCTTAAGATATTATATATTTGATAAAAAAAAATTCAATATACTTATAAGGATATAGAAAAAGTTACTGAGTTTCCGATCACCCGCATATTCTATTATAAATCCGTCCATTGCACTAAAAATGTAAAAATACAATATAATATCACCTTAGTTTAAATAGTTCAAATTGCATTACATGCACTCACGTCCACTATAAAATCAACAAGAAGTATGTAAAATGGAGCCGCCATACATCACACCACTAATTAGTTCATATAAGGTTATGATATATTATATCATATTATATTATATTATATACCTCAAATGCCCTCTTAAACACTATTATAAATAAGGGTTGGCTTACTATACATTCACATCAACTTAATTTGAATTAACATTTCTAGCTAAATATATATATATATATATATATATATATATATATATATATATATATATATATATATATATTTTACTTTTGAAACCATGAGGAAGCCATGCAACTTTACTTTGTGTTATTCTCTTTTTGTGACTTTCATGATTATGTTTGTAGTCGTAAATTCACAATTAACAACTGATTTTTATGCAAAAACATGTCCAAGTGTTCTCAAAATTGTTCGTAAAGAAGTTCAAAATGCTATCAAGAATGAAATGAGAATGGCGGCTTCATTGCTTCGTCTTCATTTTCATGATTGCTTTGTTAATGTGAGTATTTAAGGCCCCTAACTCTTTTATGAGTTTTACGTACTTACTTATGTGACACCGTTTGATTTGATATAAAATTTAAGAAAAAGAAAGATTTTTAAATTTTATGGTCTAAAACAAACTTTAGACATGATTTATGTGGCGGTAAAATATTTTATTAATGATAAAAGAAATTTTTTAAAATTAAACTATTTTTTGTTATAGAAAGTATATTTTTTTGGAACAAACTAAAGAGAAATTGTGTCACCTAAATTAGAACCAATGGAATAATTAATAATGTATTAATATGGTAAATCTTGCTTTCCTTTTTATCCTCTTTTCTGACATTTCAATCCCCTAGTCCATTATTGATTTTATATATATATAATTTGTGATTTTTCATACTTTAATTTCTGCTAAAAAGCCATATTTAGTTTGATAACTATCATAACTATTCAATTGTGACCTATATATTTCGTATAACTTTCTATACATATTATATATATAATTTTTTATAAAGGATATTCAACTGATCATTACGTTACGTAGGGGTGCGATGGATCATTGTTGTTGGATGGTAATAGCACCACAAGTGAAAAGCTTGCAGCGGGGAATTTAAATTCTGCTAGAGGTTTTGAAGTGATAGACAATATTAAAAAAGCTGTTGAAGATGCATGCAGTGGAGTTGTTTCTTGTGCTGATATACTTGCTATTGCTGCTAGAGATTCTGTCCTATTAGTATGCTCCCTTTTATTTATTCTTTCCGTTTCAATTTCTTTCTCTTAATTACTTTTTTTCTAAAAATTCTTTAATTTCAATTTCATCTGATATATTGAAGATCAGATAATTTGATACTTTCTAAGAATCACTATACAAAATACAAAAGTCTTGTTTAATTAATTTTTAAGATTTTTTTTCAAATCAAAGTCGAAGTCAAACAAATATTATTATTATGTTTTTATTTATATATAGAGTGGAGGACCAACATGGAAAGTGAGATTGGGAAGAAGGGATGGATTAGTTGGTAATATATCAGGAGCAAATAGTGGACTTCCAGCTCCTTTTCACTCTCTCAATACTATCATTTCCATGTTCCAAGATGTTGGACTCAATGTTACTGATGTTGTCAGCTTATCAGGTAATCAACATACTTTTCAAATTTAGTAAGCTTACAGAAATCTCAGTGGTGTAGGAGTTAATTATTTAGATACATTTTAATTTGTAATATTATGAATCTTATCAGGTTTTAATGCACTATTTAGATATGTCTAGATACATGTATCTCAGCATACATAAGTCAAAATTAGATGTAATAATTTGTTCTACATACACTATATCCAAATGGATTTGTATGTATTTGAAAAACATAAAGAAATCTCGCTCGTCCCCCTCTCATCTCGCTCGCCATTCTCCTATATATCTGGGACATACATGTGAATCACACCAAATATATATATATAGAGAGAGATATACATGTATTGTGTATCTAGTGTGATTCACATGTATATATCTGGGATACATGACTATCTCCCTCCTGATCTCGCGTGCTTCGTATATCTAGAAGCAAAAATGTATGTACTTAATTGCATCTTCATCAATATATGGTAGAAAACTCTTAATTAGTTTAAGATACGTAATTATTTAAAATATTGATAGAATTAGTATATATGGTACGGATGTATGTCTATAAGGTAGTTCTCCCTTCAGTTTATAAGTATTTATAACTAGCATTCTATACATTTAGTGGTAACAATATATATGGGTTTTATAAACAACTCTCTATATAAATGTCGTTCAAGACTTTAACGACACCAAATACAATGACATTAACTCAATTGTTATTTAATGTTTCTGCTACAGTAAATATTCTATTGCCATTAAATATCTCTTTTGTTGCAGTGTACTGACTGATCTTGTGAATTTATAGGTGCTCATACAATTGGTCTAGCAAAATGTGCAACCTTTGACAACAGACTAACAAACTTCAATGGATCAGGTGGACCAGACACAACCCTAGTAACTGAAAACTTATGCCCTTCCACAAGTGATGGAAACAACACAGCCCCACTTGACAGGAATTCAACTGACTTATTTGACAATCACTACTTCAAAAACTTGATCAATCAAAGAGGACTTCTTGAATCTGACCAAATATTGTTTTCTAGTAATGATGCTATAGCAACAACTAAAACATTGGTTGAAACTTATAGTAATAGTTCAAGTGTTTTTTTTAGTGACTTTGTTAATTCTATGATTAAGATGGGAAATATTAGCCCTCTTACTGGATCTAATGGGGAGATTAGAAAGAATTGTAGGGTAATTAATTAGTCAATGTTGTTGTTGCACTCTATAATTTGTAAGTGCTTGAATGAAGGGTTTTATAATTACTATATGTGATGATAATAAGATAAAGTGTGAGTTGTTGTTTTGATGAATTTGTTTGTTATAGACAGGGTGATTATTACCACTTTTCTTTTGGGAGAACATTTCTTTTCTATGCTGTGTAGCAAAAAAAGAAAATAAAAAGAGTAAAACCTTATATAGAAGGAGTGTTCACACTGCACCATATCAACTTATCACGGTTAAATGATTTAATGAAGTGAAATATTTATCGCATTCATTTTTATTTATTTGATATAATTACTAGCTACAGGGGCGAATTTAGGTAGGTAGAATTAAGGATGTCATGTTACACTGTTTCGTTGAAAACTTTTACTGAATATGTATAAACAATTAAGGAACAAAAATAGAAATAGCAGATATATTCTCTTATAGTAACATTTTGTTCCCGCCGTTATGAAAAAGTCAACGGGAAAGAAATTTGAGCCAAAAAATATCTGAGTAGTAATTTGAAAATTTCCCACCTAGGCCAGACTTGGAGGGAATTTGAGTCAGGTGAAGTCTAGGTCAATCCGGTAATGGATGGGGGATATAATTATGAGTTTGATCACGTGAGTGGACAGTCAAGACGTTAAGGAACCTGTAGGGCTTTACAAAATCGAATTTGAGCAAGTAGATATCCTGAAACTGATCTTGGCATGAAAGGGTAGTTGTAGGACGTCAAGGTTTGAGGGTGAGTTGAGAAATGGGAGCTCGAAAATCAAATTTTGAGTTTCTGTCTCCGTGCGAGCCGCTGGGGCGAGGGCGAGGCTGATGTGGCTGAATGGGGAAAGTACCCCAAAAGTATTACTCCCTCCGTTTAAAAAAGAATGTCCCTATTTCCTTTTTAGTCTATTTAAAAAAGAATGACCCCTTTCCTTTTTTGACAACATTTTAACTTTAACTTTCCACGTGGCATGTTTAAGACCACAAGATTAAAGGGCATTTTGGTACATTTGACATAACTTTAATTTAAAACCACAAGATTAAAAAGTCTTCTCTTTTTTTAAACTCCGTTCAAGTCAAACTAAGCCATCCTTTTTGAAACGGAGGGAGTATTTTCTGCAAAACCCTGTTCTTAAGAGCTAAGGGACGACCTAGCGCAGTTTCTCATCAAATTTTCACGAATTCTCGCACCAGAGGTTCCGTATTTCAATTCTTAGAACTTAGAATCCTTGTTAATTATCATTGAGGGATGGTTTTGGCATGAAATTAATGGTGGGAAAAGTCCTAGTTAACCATTAGGATCATGGGTTTGACCTTGAATTTGATATGACTACACAATTAGTTGAAACAATTAAATATATATACCTGTCTTTCTTTTTTATAACGATAATTAACATAAGAAGTCCAATGATCTCTTGGAATTCCAGGTGGAACATTATCCATAATCTGAGTTTTGCTCTTAAGTGGATCGCTGAACACTTCCCATATGTCCAACCTATTTGAACTACACTTTTTTGAAATACACTTATAAACATATTGTCGTGCAGCTAAGTCGGTTGTCTCGAAAAAAATGGAGGCTTCAAGAATAAACACTAGTTAACTTATCTATTAAATCCAAATATAAAGGTTCGAGAAAAGAATATAGGTATAGTAGTCATAATACAGAGTTTATACCACTATGATTTGATCAAAGACGCTATCAAAGTATGACATAGGCATATTTGGCCATTTGTCGAAGTGCATTGGAAATAAGGTCGAATCAGCAGCTAAAATTCCACAAAAACCAGAAAGAAGGGGTTGTGCTTCTCCAAGTGGACAATCCAGGTAGTCAAAGTTGACCACAATACGATCTTCTCCAGATAAATTTAGCACTTCTTTGACTTTCACTTTGAGTTTCTTTTTGTTTCCTTCTGAATCTGGAATAGAGAAAAAGAAATGAAATAAAACAAAGCCAGTTGAAAACATATATCAATATAACCAAGGAATAAGCATTTGGAAAGTAAAATTTTATCAACAAACACTCTTTCATCTCCTTGCCTTGTTAATCTTGATAACATCATAGGAATTTGGCCCACAAAACTGGCATTCGATAAATTCACGTATTTCAAGTTCGTGAGTTTGCCTATACCAACTGTAACCCCCATCATCCAGTTCCAAGTCAATCACATGACCAAAAATTGGAACAGAAATATCATTTGATTATAAGATTATAAGATTAGAGACATATTTAACAATTTTATGTACCAGTATATGCAGAATTGGAGTATATGCAGAAGAGGGTAAGTCATAGTACAATTTCATCTAGTTAGTTTCCATTTCAATTTAATCAATTACAAGTTAATCGATCTATTTTCGATCATAATTTTTTCTATTTTCATGCAAAAATTGTAACATAATGGACACTAACATTATGAGAACTAACTTATTCGGCAGAAACTCATTGATTTATTTTGTAAGTAAAATAAAATAGATAGCTGAAATTGAGAGAGCTCAGCAACAACATCAACAAATGAACTTGATGTCAGGAAGTTCATTAAGCTGTCATGAAAGAGTACCAACAAATATCAAAAGGGGGTCAGAGTACCTCAACTTTCTTTATGCTTAAACAAACAAGATCTAGAAGCTCTCCAATTCCAGTTCCAGTTCCAGATAAAACAAATATTGAAAGGGGGGTCAGACCTGATAAATTAAACAAAAGGAATATGATATCAAGTAAAGCAGGAAGCAAAGAATTAGCAGAGAAAGATGCAGAAGATAACAAGGATATAGCTAAAGAGGCATTTGAGGGCATAAATAAAGCCAAAGCTATTGTAGAAAGCAAGTGTCCTGGTGTTGTTTCTTGTGCAGACATTCTTGCCATTGCTACCAGAAATTTTGTCCATTTAGTAAGTCTACCAATTCAAACTATGCATAAGTCAAAGCAAATAAATCATTTAAAATCACTCATTATTTATTGTCATCATCATATGTAACCATAAACTAGTAAACAACACACATATTAGTGACAACATGAGAAAATAGCAACCACTGATAAATACATATTATATATATAGTATATGAGTGCAACCGCCTTTGACTAATATGTAAAAAAAATTGTATAAAATTGATATAATTCACAAACAATAAGGTTTATAAAATGCACAACACAACAAAAGTTCAGTGTCATCTGCAGGAACTGACTTAAAAGCAAATGTTAAAGCCATTAAGATCAAAGAAAAAAGCCAACAAAGACCACTATTAAAAGATAGAATCCAAGTCACTGATAAGCACAAAACAAAGAAAAAAAATATCACTATCATTTTGTATTGTCGCTTCTACTCTTACCTAACTAATGAGCTAACAAACTAGATTTAAAAAAAATAGGTGGACATTGTCAAATCTTGTCCCAACAAAAACTTGAAGTATTTTACATAATACCTATTGACTCGCACCAGCACAGGTACTGAATAACTTAGCCGACCAAAGCCGAGGTTCAAATTTCAGCAAAAACAAAAACAATAAGCAATTTCTAACTTTGGAGGACAGAGTTACCAGCACGTGTGCTGGAGATTGATCGAGATGCACACAACCTGTGACACAAACACCAAATATTACAGATTATACTACTAGAGACCAACTCAATATCTGTATCCCAACTCAACACTTCATACTAAATGAAATACACTCAAGGTTGATGTAGTACAACAAAACAAGTCTAAATAAAAAGAAAAAAGTGAGCCATTTGGTCTTGTTTCTTTTTCATCGAAATTGTCTCCTTCTCATATTATCCAAATTCTCAAACGGTTCTCAGCGGATGTTTAATATATTGGACGCAATAGTCCAAAATAGTACATTTCCTCTTGGTGTTTAAGCTATAAAGTTGAAGAAGTTCTAGATTTTCTCATGTTTTCATCTTGTGAGGCTGTAGGTGGTAATGTTCAATGTGAATATGGATCACAAACATAATATAAAATGCTAAAAGATAGAGATCTAAGAGAACATCATATATGAGCTCAACCTGGGAGTACATCCAGACTCGAAGATCAGAAGATGGAGACTAAGAATCTGTAGACACAAAATGCCTCGAAGAATCTGTAGAATCGCCAAAATTATAACAAAATAAACCTAATTCTAACACAAAATACATGTTCAAATTTGATATTTTGAATTTTTCCTCCAAGACAAATACAACAATATTAACCTGATTTTACCTCCATGCATCTATACAAACAGGAAAAAAATGAACTTATATAGTAAATACAAGCAATAATTCATACAATTTGTGAAGATTCAGATGAGAAAATCCAAAAATATGAGGTCGGTTCATTATTCAAAGAGGTGAGAAGTGGAAAACATTACCTTACAACACCTATCCCATTTTGAATCTCGTGAGTAGCTGACGTTTATAGAGCTGTGAGGAGACGACGGAGAAGTGCGATGTAGATGGAGGAGAAGTGCCGTTGTAGACGTCGGAGAAGTGTTGCTATCGGCAGTGAGAGAAGTGTGACAGTGAGAGAGTAATTTGGAAGTTTCCTAAAGCTGTGTTTATTTTGTGTTTTGTAATTAAATTAAAAATAGCTTTTTATTAAATTACCTATTCCCAAAAGTTGAGTTATTTGTATTTCATGAATTAAAAATATATATCATATATTATGAAATAAAAAATGTATTTTCAAATAGCAGGTGTTTAAACTCCCGGTATTTACTTAATTTTTTTTCTAGGGGATTAAATCCCGCTATTTATTTTTATTTTCCGTCAGCTATTAAACCCCCGTTATTTAATGTAATTTGTGGGAGTTGTAGATAACCTCCACTTTGAAACCCCCACAATTTAGGTGTTTTTTGGTAGTGTTCGGATAAATTATGCCTTGTTTATTAATTCTTGCATTAATTACTTGTTTTAGACCAAGAACAAGCTGAAAGCCTCTGAAAAAGGAAGACTGAAGTGTCTTAGGAGTGTTCAAGCTTGGTGTCTAGGTAGGTGATGGTTCAACTTCCCGTTGTGTTATATATTCTCGTTAATTGCTCAATTGTATGCATGCTATATATGTGAATAGGAAAACATGAATCGAATCTAATGAAGTGACTATGTATAAACAATTACATGCCGTAAATATGTAATTGCAATTACTTGTTTTAAAATATTGGGATCATTTTTATAAATCGGTAATTAAAATTAATTAAAATTATTTCAAATTCATATTTTTAAGATAAATTTTCAATTTTTATCTTTATATAATATTAATTTATTTATTTTTAATTTTTTAAATCATATTATTAAAATATTTTATATTTACATAATTTAAATTGATCCCATTGTTTTAAAATAATTAACTACAATTACATGCTTTTTTTTTTTTACAAAATACAATTTTGTAATATTTATTTTTTAGTTACATACATAAATAAAAGGAATTTAAATTATTTTAAAATTTTTGTGATGCTGACATGTTTTATTTTTTACTTCTATTATATATAGATAGATATAAAGTCACTTTTAATTGTGAAAAAGGCGTCTTACAATTCTCTTGTCGTCACCATAGATTTGTAGCAATTTGTTAGTTATAAAATTTTGTTACAGATTAATTAATTATTTGTAATCCTCTATTCACAAACACAAAACTACAGATAATGTATATATATATATATATATATATATATATATTTAAGATATATATATATATATATATATATATATATATTGTTATTGTTATTGTTATTTTTAATAATTTTATGATATTTTTAAATCTTATCTCAAAATAGTAAATTTTAAAATTAAAATAAGAAAATACTTTTGGTGAAAATTTATTAGCAATTTAAGTTCATTGTTATCCACATTCTTCTTCTTCTTCTTCTTCTTTTTACTCCATCCGTTTAAAAAAGAATGATCTCCTTTCCTTTTTAGTATGTTTCAAAAAGAATGACCTCTTTTTTTTTGTAATTACTTTCCACATGGCATGTTTAACGTCACAAGATCAAAGGGCAATTTTGTACATTTGACCTAACTTTAATTTAGGACCACAAGCTTTAAAAGTCTTCTTTATACTCTTAAACTCAATGCAAAGTCAAATTAGGTCATTCTTTGTGAAACGGAGAGAGATTATTATTATTATTATTATTATTATTATTATTATTATTATTATTATTAATAGTAGTAGTAGTGGTGGTGTTATTATTATTTCATAAATTGTTACTATTATTATTTATTATTATTTATTATTATTTAAACTTTTACTTCTTATTTTAAGTAGTATATACTGAGAGGAAAATATGTTTAGATAGAAAATAAACACCAATTTTAATTTTACATTTTCATGTTGTGGGGATCACATCAATTCAAATTTGCATGATATAAAATATTATTAGTGCATGTTTAATAAAGAATTATATTTATTATAATATAAATAATCAGTGATTACTCATACTCCTTTAAACAACTACTTTTCCTTCAAACTTTATTTTTATAGAAGAAGAGCAATAGACTGTAAATAAGTAGATCAATTATTAGTATGTAACTTAAACAATTCTTAGATAGTTTTTTATACCTATTTTAAATTAATACATATAATAATTCACTGATTGAAGTAATACATCTGTACGTTGTTCTAAAGGATGATACTAACAAAACGAATAATTTTTTTTCTGAAAAAGAAGACATATGTAGAATGAATGAAGTAAATAGATAAATGAGTAGGTGGTTACCTTTATCATATGAATTCAAAAATAAAAGGTGATTATATATTTGAAACAAATCGTATTTTCACATATGTTTTTTTTAGATTTAAATTAAACCATATTTGATTATCCTTCAAGTAAATTTTCAAATTTAAGTGAAAAGTTAGATAAACACAGAATTTATTAGATTTTCTCTCTATCTTTTTTTTTTTACTTTTTTCTTCTCCTATTATATATAGACAGAAGATTTAGTTAATTTAATTATAAATTTAAATTTGAATCTTTATAATTGAGAAGTTGTGAATTTTGGATTTTGTCCATAATATGTATTATTTTGTTTTTAGAAAGTGTGGGAAGTTAGACTTTTTAAAAAAAAAAAAATAATAATAACTCAAAACCCCTTTTTCAATTTTTTTTCCTTTTTTGTTTGTATTTTTTTTTATTTTTTATTCTAAATTAATTTAGTTAATTTAATTATAAATTCAGATTATTATTATAAAATGCACTAATTAGTTGGATTTTTTTTATAGTTTATACTGTAAGTAATATTATTATTATTATTATTATTATTATTATTATTATTATTAATACAGTTGTTATTATTATAACTTTGATTTTCGTAATCAATAAAGATAGAACATATAGATGATATGTATGCAAAGAAGAAAAACAAATTGAAATAAAACTTAAAATATGAAATATTATTTAAATGATGAATTTTAAAAGAAATTCCAATTGTGGGTTTATCAATACTGGTCATCAATTTTAAAATTTTAAATTTTATAATTATTATTATTATTATTATTATTATTATTATTATTTATTATCTACATTTGTTGGATAATAAAATTGTAACGTATTTCTTTTTTAAAACAAACTAACAATTGTAATTGGCTAAAAAAACTGTAACTTTTCTTTTAGAAAAGAATTTTTTTAATCTAAAATATTGAATTAATTCTATTTAATTAGTTCATTATTTAAAAGTTAAAATTAGAGATTAATTATGGCGCTGATACTTAGGCGCTATCCCTCTTCTATTATATATAATTAGTATATGTACCCGCGCGTTGCTCGGGTTATTTTAAAACAAATATTTTTTTTGTTTAAAAATAAGTAATATAAATTATTATTGAGTAAAGTTGTAGGTGTAGTCATATATAACCTTTTGATTTTATATTAATAGTTGATGCTAATAAAACGTTATCCTAATCTATGTGTTGTGGGGATACATTCTTTAAAGGCAACACGAATTTTTCTACCAACTTTTATTTTTCATAATATAATGAAAATTAATAATAGCATATGTGGTGTGTGTTAGATTGATATTTGTGTTTATTAATTAAATTTAAAATTTATAGATCGAATTTGAACCTATCATTAAAAATAATGACTCTAACTTTAGTAAAAATATAAATATAAATTGCAAAGTATATTGGAACCTCTAGCACATTCAAACTTGCAAAGTAAAATTATTTTCATTTAATCAAAACAAATATAAATTCATAAAATAAGGATCACAAAATCAATTTTGTTTTAAATTATTAGTATTTTTTCTACAAAATTTATTTTTAAAATATATTCCGCTCATTTCAAAATTATTTATCTATATAGATTATTATTTTTTAATAGGGATTGATGTTGCAACCACCTTATCTCTAAAAAAGAATGTATATAGAGAAAACAAATTGATATTGAGATTAATAAGCATAATTACAAATTACCTTATCTATAAAAATGATGAGATTAATAAGGATAGTTACAAATCAGATTATCTTAAAAAAAGAATGATATTAGAATTAATATTTTTATTAATTCAATATGAAGCTTTAAAAAATTTATAGATTAATTGATAAGTAAAAATTACGGATTCGGCTCTTCTCCATTTTCATTGTGTTCATTTTCTCCAAGTTCTAGTCTTGATTAATGACATGTGGCATAAGTTAGATTTAATGGCTATGATTTAATTAATTAAAACATATCCCTAACCATGGTTTAGATGATAAATATATTATTATATCAATTAAAAATAGTCCTATTATTTTTCATTTTTTCTCCTCATTCCCTCCAAGACCCAATTGTTTCTCTCTTTATGCTTCCCACCTATTAATTTCAACCCTTTCTTCTTCCTCATCTCACCTTCTTCGTCATCCTCCAGCGTACCTCATTAATTTAAATAGTTATAAAGATAATAATAATTATTTTCCCTGTCGTGGAAAGGAAGGGGATGGATATGTGACGAGATTATTTTATTTATTTTGAGAAAATTATATTTAATGAAAAATGTACAGCAAAAAAAAGCTCTACGCCTTGTTTTCTTACTCTCTGAACTTTTCTTCTTCCTTGTGTTCTTTCTATTGATTTCAGCAAATTGATTTTCTTCGTAAAAATAATAAAGATCTCTTGTGCATCCATAATTTTAGGTGTTGGAAAATGGCAGAAAACAAAATTTTGGAGGGAATAGAGAGAAACGAGAGAAACTATCGATCTTGCACTACAAAAAAACACCTAAATTGTGGGGGTTTCAAAGCGGAGGTTATCTACAACTCCCACAAATTACATTAAATAACGGGGGTTTAATAGCTGACGAAAAATAAAAATAAATAGCGGGATTTAATCCCCTAGAAAAAAAATTAAGTAAATACCGGGAGTTTAAACACCTGCTATTTCAAAATACATTTTTTATTTCATAATATATGATATATATTTTTAATTCATGAAATACAAATAACTCAACTTTTGGGAATAGGTAATTTAATAAAAAGCTATTTTTAATTTAATTACAAAACACAAAATAAACACAGCTTTAGGAAACTTCCAAATTACTCTCTCACTGTCACACTTCTCTCACTGCCGATAGCGACACTTCTCCGACGTCTACAACGGCACTTCTCCTCCATCTACATCGCACTTCTCCGTCGTCTCCTCACAGCTCTATAAATGTCAGCTACTCACGAGATTCAAAATGGGATAGGTGTTGTAAGGTAATGTTTTCCACTTCTCACCTCTTTGAATAATGAACCGACCTCATATTTTTGGATTTTCTCATCTGAATCTTCACAAATTGTATGAATTATTGCTTGTAT
This sequence comes from Solanum sitiens, assembly GCA_016801875.1. Taxonomy (NCBI): domain Eukaryota; kingdom Viridiplantae; phylum Streptophyta; class Magnoliopsida; order Solanales; family Solanaceae; genus Solanum; species Solanum sitiens. The sequence goes on from JABWTJ010000276.1 coordinate 30,417, forward strand.
TTACTATATAAGTTCCTTTTTTTGCTGTTTGTATAGATGCATGGAGGTAAAATCAGGTTAATATTGTTGTATTTGTCTTGGAGGAAAAATTCAAAATATCAAATTTGAACATGTATTTTGTGTTAGAATTAGGTTTATTTTGTTATAATTTTGGCGATTCTACAGATTCTTCGAGGCATTTTGTGTCTACAGATTCTTAGTCTCCATCTTCTGATCTTCGAGTCTGGATGTACTCCCAGGTTGAGCTCATATATGATGTTCTCTTAGATCTCTATCTTTTAGCATTTTATATTATGTTTGTGATCCATATTCACATTGAACATTACCACCTACAGCCTCACAAGATGAAAACATGAGAAAATCTAGAACTTCTTCAACTTTATAGCTTAAACACCAAGAGGAAATGTACTATTTTGGACTATTGCGTCCAATATATTAAACATCCGCTGAGAACCGTTTGAGAATTTGGATAATATGAGAAGGAGACGATTTCGATGAAAAAGAAACAAGACCAAATGGCTCACTTTTTTCTTTTTATTTAGACTTGTTTTGTTGTACTACATCAACCTTGAGTGTATTTCATTTAGTATGAAGTGTTGAGTTGGGATACAGATATTGAGTTGGTCTCTAGTAGTATAATCTGTAATATTTGGTGTTTGTGTCACAGGTTGTGTGCATCTCGATCAATCTCCAGCACACGTGCTGGTAACTCTGTCCTCCAAAGTTAGAAATTGCTTATTGTTTTTGTTTTTGCTGAAATTTGAACCTCGGCTTTGGTCGGCTAAGTTATTCAGTACCTGTGCTGGTGCGAGTCAACAGGTATTATGTAAAATACTTCAAGTTTTTGTTGGGACAAGATTTGACAATGTCCACCTATTTTTTTTAAATCTAGTTTATTAGCTCATTAGTTAGGTAAGAGTAGAAGCGACAATACAAAATGATAGTGATATTTTTTTTTCTTTGTTTTGTGCTTATCAGTGACTTGGATTCTATCTTTTAATAGTGGTCTTGGTTGGCTTTTTTCTTTGATCTTAATGGCTTTAACATTTGCTTTTAAGTCAGTTCCTGTAGATGACACTGAACTTTTGTTGTGTTGTGCATTTTATAAACCTTATTGTTTGTGAATTATATCAATTTTATACAAAAAATTTTACATATTAGTCAAAGGCGGTTGCACTCATATACTATATATATAATATGTATTTATCAGTGGTTGCTATTTTCTCATGTTGTCACTAATATGTGTGTTGTTTACTAGTTTATGGTTACATATGATGATGACAATAAATAATGAGTGATTTTAAATGATTTACTTGCTTTGACTTATGCATAGTTTGAATTAGTAGACTTACTAAATGGACAAAATTTCTGGTAGCAATGGCAAGAATGTCTGCACAAGAAAAAACACCAGGACACTTGCTTTCTACAATAGCTTTGGCTTTATTTATGCCCTCAAATGCCTCTTTAGCTATATCCTTGTTATCTTCTGCATCTTTCTCTGCTAATTCTTTGCTTCCTGCTTTACTTGATATCATATTCCTTTTGTTTAATTTATCAGGTCTGACCCCCCTTTCAATATTTGTTTTATCTGGAACTGAAACTGGAATTGGAGAGCTTCTAGATCTTGTTTGTTTAAGCATAAAGAAAGTTGAGGTACTCTGACCCCTTTTTGATATTTGTTGGTACTCTTTCATGACAGCTTAATGAACTTCCTGACATCAAGTTCATTTGTTGATGTTGATGCTGCGCTCTCTCAATTTCAGCTATCTATTTTATTTTACTTACAAAATAAATCAATGAGTTTCTGCCGAATAAGTTAGTTCTCATAATGTTAGTGTCCATTATGTTACAATTTTTGCATGAAAATAGAAAAAATTATGATCGAAAATAGATCGATTAACTTGTAATTGATTAAATTGAAATGGAAACTAACTAGATGAAATATTGTACTATGACTTACCCTCTTCTGCATATACTCCAATTCTGCATATACTGGTACATAAAATTGTTAAATATGTCTCTAATCGTATAATCTTATAATCAAATGATATTTCTGTTCCAATTTTTGGTCATGTGATTGACTTGGAACTGGATGATGGGGGTTACAGTTAGTATAGGCAAACTCACGAACTTGAAATACGTGAATTTATCGAATGCCAGTTTTGTGGGCCAAATTCCTATGATGTTATCAAGATTAACAAGGCAAGGAGATGAAAGAGTGTTTGTTGATAAAATTTTACTTTCCAAATGCTTATTCCTTGGTTATATTGATATATGTTTCCAACTGGCTTTGTTTTATTTCATTTCTTTTTCTCTATTCCAGATTCAGAAGGAAACAAAAAGAAACTCAAAGTGAAAGTCAAAGAAGTGCTAAATTTATCTGGAGAAGATCGTATTGTGGTCAACTTTGACTACCTGGATTGTCCACTTGGAGAAGCACAACCCCTTCTTTCTGGTTTTTGTGGAATTTTAGCTGCTGATTCGACCTTATTTCCAATGCACTTCGACAAATGGCCAAATATGCCTATGTCATACTTTGATAGCGTCTTTGATCAAATCATAGTGGTATAAACTCTATATTATGACTACTATACCTATATTCTTTTCTCGAACCTTTATAGTTGGATTTAATAGATAAGTTAACTAGTGTTTATTCTTGAAGCCTCCATTTTTTTCGAGACAACCGACTTAGCTGCACGACAATATGTTTATAAGTGTATTTCAAAAAAGTGTAGTTCAAATAGGTTGGACATATGGGAAGTGTTCAGCGATCCACTTAAGAGCAAAACTCAGATTATGGATAATGTTCCACCTGGAATTCCAAGAGATCACTGGACTTCTTATGTTAATTATCGTTATAAAAAAGAAAGACAGGTATATATATTTAATTGTTTCAACTAATTGTGTAGTCATATAATTATTTTTTTAATGATTGAATTTCGTGTACCTTTTTGTAAGAAAATGTGCAACAGAAATGCTGAAAGTCAAAATAAACAAATCATTCCAAACACAGGTGGATCCAAAGCTAACTCTAGAAGAAGGGCTGAAATGGTTAAAGATTTTAGTTATTTTCATTTTATTTTAGTTATTAAGATGACTTATTGTGTAACTATTTTTAATTAGTTATTCTGAGTTGATTGTTTTTCTTATAGATGGCTGAGACCGGTCAAATTCCTAGACGAGCAGAACTTTATCTTGCTACTCATAAGAATGTAGATGGAGCATATGTAAATGAAGTGGCAAAAGTTATTTGTGTAAGTTACTTAAGGGGGGAAATAATAGCACTCCAGTTCCTTGGTTTTGTCAAGTCTGTCCCTTTTCTACTAACAAGTTAAGTCAAGCAGTTTATGTTTAGTCTCTTATTTATTTTAAACCTGAGATCTATTAATGTTTTCGTCATTGTTATTGTTCAAATATGATAATGAAAGAAGGGGCATTACTAGAACAATTTGTGGGGTTATTTGCTCCTACTACTACAATGGTAAATATAATGTTTACATTCTCTCTTCCTGAATGACCTTATTTATATATCAGATATTTTGTTTAGTTGCAGCCATTTTCTGTGTTTTCTAGTGACATGTCTACTGAGATTAGCTTCTATATTTCTGGCAAAGTTTTATGGGCAAGGCAATACTCATGGTCCAAAACATATTTTTGCATATTTTTATATGTTAGTATTGACCTATTTGTTAATGATTGGCATTGGTATTCACTTTCATAGTAGAGAATTTAGTATTGTTGTTCACATGCTTAATGTTAGCTTGCATTATTTCATATTTTATCGGAGTAAAAGTCTTGTAATTGTTTCTATTTTGCTTTGACTTTACATGATCTGCATTCACAAGTCCTACAGAATGTAAGTTATAAAATGAGAAAGAAAATGTGGTTAAAATTAATCAAGGTCAAGTTCACTAAAAATTTTCAGAAGCAATTCTGGAGCTTAAAATGTGGAGTGTTGATTGGTCTGGATTAGGAAAAAATAATGTGGAAATATGAGTATTTGTCTATAGAACTTTGTGGAGTGTTGTTTGGTCTGGATTAATACAAGAGCAAGATAAAAACTTGTGATTCTTTTACTATTATGTGCAATAAAGAAGTAACAAGGTCTAGAACATATTTTTGCATATTCTTGTATGTTAGAATTTAATATTTGTTAACATATTGTTGTTGACATACAACATAAGTATTTTTTATATATATAAATCACCATGATGATTGGATTAGGTTTAAGTCCTAATCATTTTATTGCATACAAAAGAGGTTACAAAAGAAGGGTGAGAGCATTTATCTTGGCAGGTGGTACTTAAAATTTATCAAGTATGTTACAAAAGTTGAGTTTGGATGAAGTCACTTACATGTGTATTTTCCTTTGCAGCCAGGTGATGTTAGTGATAGTAATCGTGTTGAACCCCGCTGAAGTTTCATGAACAGTTGTAGATCATTTCTTGAGTTTGGATGCAGTGATCTAAAGTTTAAGCAATTTTTTGTAGTGATTTGAAGTTCAAGCAAGATTAAGCAAGTTTTTGTAGTGATTTAAAGTTTCTTGTAATAATATGGTTGAAGTGAATAACATGTTCCAATTAAGTTTGTAGAACTAATAGTACACTTTATGATATGTTTTTGTGGTGAACTATTGTGTTATTTCATATACTAATATGCCCTTTTAGGTTTGTCTATGTTAATTAATTAGTTATTAATATTCAAAATTGAATATTTAATTTCCAGCAAAATTTTAGAAAAAGATACATTTCATAGATAGTAGGGGTTAAAACTCTTGTTAGTTTTAATGTATAATTCATGAATCGTGGGGGTTTTGACTCCCAGAGTACATAAATTGTTGGGGTTCTGAATTCTAGAATTTTTGCAGTTATCAATTTGTCGGTTCAAAACCCCCGCTATTGGTACCAGGGGTTGGAAAAAAAAAAAACTGCGACTTAATTGTGGCACACCTAATTGTAGGAGTGTCTGCAACTGCCGCAAAACTAAGTTGCGAGGGTTACTGACCTCCGGAATATATAATTTTAACCCCCAAAATTTATGTGTTTTTTGGTAGTGTTGGAGGGAATGAAGAGAAAAAAAGAGAAATAATAGAATTATTTTTAATTGATATAATAATATATTTATTATCTAAACCATGATTAGGAATATGTTTTAATTAATTAAATCATAGCCATTAAATCTAACTTATACCATATACCATTAATCAAGATTAAAACTTGAGAAAAATAAAAACAATAAAAATAGAGAGGAGCCGGATCCAAAGATTACACGAAGGGGAGAGAACCTGAAGGGTAGGCAATCTGCTGAGATAACAGTTGGATACTAATTTGGATAACTACCATATTTAAAAATAAATTCAAAAAGGGACCTCAGAAGTAGTTAAGTTCTTTTTTATTATTATTATAACTGTATTGTTTTTTTTAGTGTGTACCCTTTTATTTTTATTTTCAAATGTTAAATTAATTTAATTTATAAATTCTGCAGATTAATTTATATGCAGATTATGTTGTTTTAATTTAAAAAAATGTAAATGTGGGGGATCCTTTTTCGTTTTTTTTTCTTTTAAAACTTTTATTTATTTTCCTTCCTATATTATATAAAGCAAAAATTAAAGAAAATAGGATAGTAATTCTTGTTTTTAGAAATCTTTTTGAAATTAATATAAAATTAATTTGAAAATTATAATTAGCTTAGAAAATTATAATTAGCTTTAAAATTATTTGTGAGTTTGCAATTACAATAATTTGAATTATGGAGTTTTTAAAAAGAAGAAAAAAAAATCTTAATCAGTAGCCTATGTTTTAGGAATACATTACAACAGTTGTAAATACCAAATTGATAACATTTTACCCTAGTAGGTAGTCTCGTAGTGTACTAAATTTTTTGGTTTGAATTTTTTTTGTATATAACATTAAAACATATTTAAGTAGATGTAAAAGAAAATAAATTTTAAAGCTTAATTTTATCTCTTAGGCGTATTGTATTTTGTGGAAATACAGTTTTAAAAAATATGATCTTAGAACACTACAACAAAAACAACATTTAGCGGCATTAAATATTGACACTAATAAAGAGTGTTAAAGTCTTTACCGGCATTAGTTAAGTGCCATTAGAACCAATGTCGCTAAAGACTTTAGGGACATATACAAAGAGTGACAATTGCCGCTAAAAACACATGTTTAGCGGCAATTAAGAATTAAATGCCGCTAATAATCATTTTTGTCGTAGTGAAAAAAGAATGTGTGTAACTTTATTTTGGTTTTATTTATTATTTTTATATAACATTAAAACATAATTAATAATAGTTTTATATTTGAGTAAATGTAAACAAAATCAATTTAAAATCTTGATTTTAAATCTTAGGCATAATTTGTTGAAATTTAATTTTTATTGTATAAATATTAAAATTATGCATGTGGGTGTTTGTGAGTTAGTGAGGATGTGGAGGTCAAGGACATGCATGATTTTTTTTTTCCTTTTTATTCTTTTTTCTTAAAAGATTAAAATAATATATACTTTATGTTTTTTAACCTAAACATATACTTAATATTTTGATTTAATTAAACTAATCTAATAGTATATATAATTTTCTAATAGTATATATAATTTATGTTTTTAATTTAAATTCAATCTTCTTACATTGTTAGGTTTTATGAAATATGAATGAAATTATATATATATATATATATATTAATTTTCGTTATTTTCAAAAATCTTAGGCATGTAAACAATTTTTTACTTTTCTAATTTGAATTTGATTAATTGAATTTTCCTTGAAAATTTCAGTATTATATAATATATGAAAAATTAGCATGTTGAATATATATGTATATATACATAATTTATGATATTTTTATTTGAATATTTAATTTATTTCATTCAAATTCAAATTTATTAAACACCTGATTTATGTTTTCTTTACAATCTATTTTTAAAATTTTTAAAAATAAATGTATCAAAATGTGAGAGACAACATGAAACATGAATAAGGACATAAAACATAATACCTCTATTGCATTTAAAAATCAAAAACCTATATAAGAATTATAAAAGAATTTACCACATGCATCATAAAAACGAATTAAAGTATCACCATTGTAATATACATAAATTAAAATCTTATTTTTGTGTGAATCTATGTCATGTGAACATAAATTGTAATTCAAGTGTTAAAAACTATTATTAATTTATTTTTTATTACATTTTTAAAAACTACAAATATAAAAGTGATTAGTAGAAAATGAATTTATGCTTACCATCTCAATCGAAAAGAAAGGCATCAACAAAATTGAGAATATATTTGTCAATTTCAAAAATATGTTTGTCAATGATCCCAAAATACTTAAAAGAACACCTAGATCATTTAAGTTTAATTAATTAATTTTGTTAAAGAACACATTTTAATATTGAGAGCAAAAGAAATATAAAATTCAGATCGCTTCATGTTACTATATCATGGTACATTTTATGAAGATTTAAGAAGTAGAATAGTAAAAATTAAAAAATTACATTTTTACAAAAACTCTCTCTACATGAGAGCCTCCGTTCTCTTGTTCAAGTGACAAGCCTTTGTCCTATTTTTCTCTTGTTCTTTCAACTATTTTACTGCATTTGTTTCGCCTTCTCGTGTTTCTCTGTTATTTTGGTATGGCGTCGTCATCTCGTTCGAATAATGACAGCATACCAGTAGAGAAGATGTCAGGACTGAATTTTGATGATTCAGACATTGAATTAGACTACCATGATGATGAGGATGTTGCTGACCCCGGAGAGAAAATTGCTAATCCCCCATGATGTGTGGTAGGTCGTGTTGTTATAGACAAGTTTGTAAATCCTAATTCCCTGAGTGATGCAATGGGGAAGGCATGGAGACCAGGGGAAGGTATGACAGTGAAAGAACTTGGAAACAATGTCTTTGTCTTCCAATTTTTCAACCAACGTGAACATGATCGAGTAACTGAAGATGACCCATGGAACTTTATGCAGAACCCTGTCCTACTACGTCCTCTCAATCCGGATCAGAACCCATGGCAAGTAGAACTCACATCGTTAGATATATGGGTTCAAATTCACGACTTGGTGGGAGGTCTAAGATCTGAAAGAGTTCTTAGAGACATTGGTAATACGATTGGTAGTTTCAAGTACAATGATACCAAAAATCAGGATATGCTTTGGAAAGATTATATGAGGATACGAGTGAGCATTAACATCCAAAAACAACTTAAACGATCAATAATTAGGCATCCGGGTGGTTGATGCGTGCAAATCTCATTCAATTACGAAATACTTGGAAATTTTTGCTTCTTTTCTGGTTTGATTGGTCATACAGACAAGTTTTGCCGCAAACTAAATCATCTTCCGAAAAGTAATGAAGTACAGTTTCTTTATGGACCGGAATTGCGTGCTGAAAGGCGACAAGAAACCATGGATGAAATGCGATGGATTAGGTCGAAAAGTAGATCGACGGGAGGCGCGTGGCAAGATAAGGAAAGAGAGGATTATCAGCCGGATTTTTCGGATGGATTCTTTATGAAAAAGGAAAACAAATTAGGGAATGATCAGGCAGAAAATATTGGGGAAGTGAGGGAGGGAAAAGTAAAGAATGTGCAAAAGAAAAGAACAAATGACGGTCATTGTGAGAATGAGAATGTTGCTAAGAATGGAAACGATTACGAGAATCTTGGGATAGTTATGAGGGATAGAGTTGAATATTGAAAATATATAATTGAAGATGAGCTTGATGATGAGGGGTTGACGTCGTTAGAGAAAAGAAGGAAACGTGACGCAGCCGGCAAATTAATTCCTTCTGATGGGCCGAAAAATTTGTCCAAGGTGGGTTCTGGTCTCCAGGCCCGCCTAACCCAATGAGCTCCTTAATCTGGAATTGTCGAGGGCTTAGGAACCCTTGTACAATTTCCGAACTAAAGGACTTGGTCCAACAAAAGAAGCCCATTTTTTTTTTTTACAGGAGACTAAAGTTAACAGGACTAAATTACAATAACTTTGTGATAATTTAGGCTTTGAAGGCTTGAATGTTGTTGATCCATAAGGACAGAGTGGTGGCTTAGCCCTTTTATGGAAAGAGAAGGCACGTTGTCACACCCCTATTTTTTCTCTCAAGATTGAATAGCTTGTTTTGAAAGAAAAGAGTTTTTTCCAATTAAAGTGACATTTTAAAAAGGGATTATTCTATATTCAGAGCCGCCGCTTGAAGTGAGTTATGGTGTTCTAAGTCACCTTTTTGTTTAATCCCTAATCAAAAGGAAATGACTCTTTGTTTAGTCTGCAAATCAGAAATTTGGGTAAGGAATTCTGCTGACCGAGGTGAAGGTATTAGGCATCCCTCGAGTCCCGTGGTTCGCGGTCGCTTTATTGACCTCTGACTTAGACTAGTTTTTGAATATTATATTATTAAAACAAATGTATTTACCCTCATTCTTTGATTCATCTTTAACATATTTAATACTATCCTATTTTTATAAACATGTGAAGTTTTTATACATTATTATTATTTATTTATTTATTTTATTCTTTCAACATTTGTTTGCTTCTTAATTTCTCTTTTTATTTTTTTATTTTTTTATTTGTTTTTTATTTATATTTTTTGTTCCTCTTTCTTATTTCTTTTTGTACTAATTTTTCACGTTTTTTTTCTTGTTTAACTTTCCTTATATTTTTTTTTATTTTTTTTACATTGATTTTTCTTCTTTTTCTTTTCTTACCCTTTTTAATAGTTCTGGTTTTTTAATGATAATAATAAAATATTTTATTATATTTTTAACACTATACTTTTTGTTTCTTTTCATTTTTAAAGTATTTTTTTTTTACTTTTTCGTGTACATTTTTTACATTCTTTTTATTATATTTTCTGTTTTTTTTTATTATTCTTTATCTAATTCGAACGTTCCTTCTCCACTACTTCTTTTCTTTTCTTTTCTTTTCTTTTCTTTTCTCCCTTCTTTCTCTTTTTTGGTCATCAATATATATATGTATGTAAGTAATGTTTACATTGTTTTTGTTTTATTTTTCATTTCTTATTATTTGAAAGAAAAAAAAAACAATAGTAAGCATATTATAACAATTCAATAATTATTTTTTCAATATAATGTTCAATAGTCTTCTTTAGATGATAATTAACATTAGCATTAAATAAATTACAAATCAAGTCTATCTCACAAATTTCTCATTCAATATTATCATAAACTATTTTACTAATCTAGTATATTTAGGCACAAAGAAAGAGACAATGTTTTAAACAATTAAATGCATATTCACAATAAAGTATGCATACTAAAAATTATAAGGAGAAATAAATAAACAAATAAATAAAAATGAGGCGTACTGTCGGAATCAACTTTATAGATTACGTGGTACATGAAATCATTTAAATGACTTTGTTCATGCTTCAATTTAACAAATATATAAAAATATTTTTTTTAAAAAAAAACACAAATATGAATTACTATAATAAAATAGGAGCAAGAACGATATCACCGGATACTAGACATAAAGAATAAAATACGATACTATACATAATTTATTCTAAATTTAACAATATACACATATTTACCGTATTTCAATATTATAATGAAAATGTTGAACAAACCTAGAACTTGATTAAATTCATAACATGGGAAATAAATACCACATAATCATGAACATCAAATTATAAAATAAATATTAAATAATGCCTTTTGCGAAAATCAAATTCACGGAAAGGATATAATCCTAACAAGGAATCACGAACTTGAAACCACGAAAGTGAACCTCAAACTCAACCTTTGTTTGTTATTTTTAAAAAAGGTAATAAGATGAGAACAATATTTTCTGCGTGTGTGTGTTGCCTTCCTTTTTCTTGATTTCTCTTTTTCTCCTTGCTAATTTTTGTACATTTTGTGTGTTGTTCTCTTTTTTTTTTTAACTTTTGATTTCTGATCGTATGTTTCTTTTTAGTACTATATGTGTGTTTGTAGTATATAAGATGTAGGTGTGTTAGTAGTGTGTACGTGTGTGCAGGTGGGGAAAGTGGGGAGTGGGCAAAGTGGGGGGTAGTGGGTAGGTTGATTAGTTTTAATTATTATTATTATTATTATTTTTTGTCAAAAAAAAAAACTTATAATAATGTTAACTTAATTAGTTTGAAAATAATAAAATATAAGAAAAAGTCAAATAGTTAGTCTTAAAATATAATTAAGAAACACTAGCTTATTTATTAAGATTTAAATTAAAAGAAGACATATTTTTTGTAGTTTTTTTTTTATTTTTTGAATAAACTTACTAAAATACGATAAAAAATAAAATATTTAATTTATATATAAAAGCAATATTTATGTACTAAAAATGATGCAATACCTTATGTTCGGTCAAAATTACGTGTCTACATTTTGCCCCTCTTTGACTGGAAACACGAAGTGTTTTCAGACAAAAAAGTAGACAAAACGACAAGTTTTGACCGGACTCTTATTTGAAAAAAAAATATGCGATCGAATCCTTGTTTTGGACTGCCTACATATCCCGGGTTATAAGGGAATCAGGTCACATGTAGTTCAAGGAGATGATGTGATAGTTGAAAGTTAAGTGAGGTTCCACCGAGGATCCAGATCGCGGCTCTTATACTTACATAAAAAATTTGAAAGCTATTAGTCAAAAGAAAAATAAATTGTACAAGCTTCTATCCATGCAGCTTTTCTTGAATCTTCACTTGAATCTTGACTTTAAGATATCACCTTGATTTTTGGGTGAATATCTTAGCCTAGAGTTGGAATGGAGGCTGAACTTGCCACTTCGACTGAGCTTTTGACATTCTTCAAAATGACAATTTAAAAAATGCTCTTGAATGGCTGCATGTTTTCTTGATCAAAATTTGACTAGTAAAAGATGTGAGGAAGTCAGGCTGCTACATGCATTGAAGAAGCTAATTCTAACCATCATGGAATTGATCATTCTAAAAAATTGAAACTTGTTCTTGACTTTTAAATCCATGTTTCGCTTGAGGAAACCTGAAAACCACCACAAACAAAAATAAATAAAATTTTTGCCCCAGTTTTCACTGGGAAATTTTTTGTGAGTTATTAGCAAATATAAATATAAAACATAAACTCCGACTAGGAAGTGTTTATTTTAGGAGAAAATAAAACTAAAAATCTAGAATAGGAAGTGTTTTAGGAGAAAGTAATCTAATCCCATTATCCAGGAGGGTCCTGCTAGTCCCAATATCCAGGAGGGTCCTGCTAGTCCCATTATCCAGGAGGGTCCTGCTAATCCCATTATCCAGGAGGGTCCTGCTAGTCCCATTATCTAGGAGGGTCTTGCTAATCCCATTATCCAGGAGGGTCCTGCTACTCCCATTATCCAAGAGGGTCCTGCTAGTCCCGTTATCCAGGAGGGTCCTGCTACTCCTATTATCCAGGAGGGTCCTGCTAGTCCCATTATTCAGGAGGGTCCTGTTAATCCCATTATCTAGGAGGGTCCTGCTACTCCCATTATCCAGAAGGGTCGTGCTAACAAAATTTTCAATAGACTAATAATACCAATGAAACATTGTGAATGTTATCTACATAATTTGCAGTTTCTTCAAGAAAAAAAAATATATTCAACCTTTCAGGTAATTGCTATTTTGATATATATTGGCCAATTTTATAATATTCCACAAATCTTTATTATAGGGTTTTCATTTCGCTCGTTGTAGACTAGGTTGAACATCTAGGTTCCCCGAATCTTTAATCTTGAAACAACTGTGTCCCTGCTTCAACAAAGAAAATTCGTGAGTTTGAAAAGGTGATGGTTGGTTTGTGGTTCCATCTTTTGACAAGGGTGGCTCAACACTTGTGACGCTTTGATTGTTTCCAACGGTCAATACTCCTTATTGATTGATTGTACTTTCATCCAAATTTGCTTATTTTTTTGGGACCTAATCCAATGCCTTTATTCCACAACACTCATTGTTTAGCCTTCATATAATCAGAGACTTTTCGAATCCCACACTTGAAGACAAATTATAACTCATTAGCCTAATGCTTCGCCTAGTACAATTTAGAGAGTTGATAGCGAGTCTTGAAATCCTTTCCTAGTTTCTTGAAACAGACCCGACTCAAATACATATGAAACAAAGTGACGAAAAGTATAAGAAAACTGCGAACTACACGAGAATAAAAGAAAAGATTCGATGAAGACTCTCTTTTCACTAACAAAAAGAAAGAAAAACTTATCTGAGTGTGGGAGCCGAGTCTATTGATCATGCCATGCAATTTGAATTGATTTCCAGACTTGTCTATCCAATCTATTCCTCAACCATTATTGATCATTCAATCTTGATGTGGAATCCCAACATCCAATGAAGCCATAAATAATTTAAAACCCTTATTCACTTTATGATATTCACGAAGGTTTTTGCCACTAAAACTCTATCATGTTAATTCCTCCAGCTCACGTCTGCCTTATGGTGCCTGTCAGGGTTTTCACCAATAAGACTCTCAGATTCAACTCCTTTTTGCCTTACGGTGCCCACTTAGGGTTTTCACCAATAAGACTCTCTTATTTTTATTTCTCTCTACTCACATTTGTCTTATGGTTCCCATTCAGAATTCTCACCAATAAGATTCTCTCATACTCAACTCATTTTCGCCTTACGGTGCCCACTTAGGATTTTCACCAATAAGACTCTCTCATTTTTATTTCTCTCAAATCACATCCACCTTATCATGTCCATTCAGGATCATTACATACCCTTAACCAAATTACTCTCGACATATCAAGGGTTGATGCAAAGACATTTCTTTGATTGACTTTAGATGATGGGGTTGATTTTTAGCTTTGGGATGAAAGACCAAATGAATAAACAAGCGACATTTGCCCCAGTTTATTACAATATGAATTTTTGGATTTGTATTTGGTTGAACCGAACCCAACACTAGGGCTACCTACGTATCTTGCCGAAACAAGAATCAGGTCGAACGTAGTTCAGGCAATTTTTTTTTTGAAAAAGCCAAGGAAACAGCATAACCAAGAGTTTCCATTGAATCAACCTTTGAAATGTCGAGCCCAAACATAAGGGTTTCTAATGCCAAAAATCAAATCATATATAATATCTTTTCACATCATTAGCATTGACGACCGTTTCTGTCATTTTGCCTTCTATATTTGCTAAGTAAAGAGCTCCATTGGGTAATACCCTTTTTACAATGAATGGTCCTTTCCAATTTGAAGGAAATTTGCCTTTGGTTTCGGCATGATGTGGAAGAATGCGTCTCAACACTAATTGACCCTCCTCAAAATGTCTGGGATGCACCTTTTTGTTGTATGCTCGTGCCATTATTTTCTGGTACAATGTCCATGACATACCGACGTCAGACGTTTCTCATCAATCAAACTTAATTGCTCTAACCGAGTTTTGATCCACTTATCATCATCAATTTTAGCCTAAACAACAATTCGTAAAGATTGGATCTCAACCTCTGCAGGTATAACTACCTCAGTCCCGTATACCAGTGAATATGGGGTAGCGCCCACTGACGTACGAACTGTAGTGCGATAACCCAACAAAGCAAAAGACAACTTTTCATGCCATTGTCGAGAACTTTGCACCATCTTACGAAGTATCTTTTTTATATTTTTGTTAGCAGCTTCTACAGCCCTATTTGCCTTTTGGGCGATACGGAGTCGAATTTCGATGCTCAATCTTGAATTGATGGCATACCTCTTGCATTAAGTGGCTGTTGAGATTTGTAGCATTATCAGTAATAATCACTTTTGGAATACCAAACCGACAGATGATGTTGAAATGGATGAAATCCACCACGACCTTCTTGGTCACTGACTTGAAAGTTACTGCTTCCACCCACTTTGTAAAATAATCAATGGCCACCAAGATGAACCTATGACCATTTGATGCTTTTGGTTCTATCGGTCCAATCACATCCATTCCCCATGCCACGAAAGGCCATGGAGCAGACATTGCATGCAACTCAGAAGGAGGAGAATGTATCAAATCACCATGTATTTGACATTCATGACATTTACGAACAAATCGTATGGAATCCCGCTCCATGGTGAGCCAATAATAGCCTGCTCGAAGTATCTTTTTTGCTAGAAAATATCCATTCATATGAGGTCCACAAACTCCTCAGTGTACTTCAATCATGATTGTTGAAGCCTCTTGAGCATTTGCACACCTTAGAAGACCTAAATCGGGTGTCTTCTTGTACAGTATGCCTCCGCTTAAGAAAAAACCCCTTGCTAGTCGTCGAATAGTCCTTTTTTGACTACTAGTTACATCCGACGGACATTCTCCAAACTGAAGATACGTTTTGATATCACTAAACCAAGGTTTACCATCAAATTCCTCCTCAATCATATTGCAATAAGCATGTTGATCACGAATTTGTATGTATAACGGATCGATATGAGCGTCATCAGGGTGTTGGAGCATCGAAGATAAAGTGGCCAATGCATCTGCAATCTCATTGTGAACTCTGGGAATGTGTCTAAACTTTATCGACACGAATCATTGACAAAGATCTTGTAAACAATGTTGATATGGTATGAGCTTTAGGTCTCGAGTTTCCCATTCTCCTTGAATTTGATGAACTAACAAGTCTGAGTCTCCTAACACTAACAGTTCTTGGATGCCCATGTCAGCAGCTAACCTCAAACCCAAAATGCACGCTTCATACTCAGACATATTATTAGTACAATAGAATCTAAGTTGGGTTGTTATAGGGTAATATTCCCCTGATTCAGACATAAGAACAGCTCCTATTCCAATTTTGTTCCTGTTAGAGGCACCATCAAAGAATAACTTCCAACCTTGATTGTTATCGTGAATAACTTCATCGATACAAGATATCTCTTCATCTGGAAAATAGGTTTTAAGTGGTTCATATTCTTCATCAATATGGTTCTCTGCCAAATGATCTGCCAATGCTTGAGCTTTCATTGCGGTCCGCGTTACATAGATAATGTCAAACTCTGTGATCAATATTTGCCATTTTGCAAGCCTGCCTGTGGGAATGGGCTTTTGAAAAATATATTTCAACGGATCCATACGAGATATGAGATAAGTAGTGTAAGATGAAAGATAATGTTTCAACTTCTGTGCTACCCAAGTTAAGGCACAACACGTTCTTTCAAGAAGAGTGTACTTTGCTTCGTAAACGGTAAACTTCTTGCTAAGGTAATAAATGGCCTGCTCTTTCTTCCCAGTGTCATCATGCTGATCCAGTACACAACCAAAAGAATTATCCAGTACTGACATATACAATATCAAAGGTCTTCCCAGCTTGGGAGTAACCAACACAGGGGGATTCGATAGGTAATTCTTAATTCTTTCAAAAGCTTCTCGACATTCTTCGGTCCACTCGACTGTTGCATTCTTTTTCAACAACTTAAAGATGGGCTCACAAGTTGTTGTGAGTTGAGCAATAAATCTGCTGATATAGTTTAACCTTCCTAGAAGGCTCATAACCTCAGTTTTGTTCTTTGGAGGTGGTAATTCTTGAATGGCTTTTATTTTTGAAGGATCCAACTCGATACCTCTTCGACTGACTATAAACCCCAAAAGCTTCTCCGATGGTACTCCAAATACATATTTTGCAGGATTAAGCTTGAGATTATACCTGCGGAGCCTTACGAAGAATCTCCTTAAGTCTTTCACATGATTTGACTGTTTTTTAGATTTAATGATAACATCATCCACATAAACTTTGATTTCTCTATGCATCATATCGTGAAACATAGTTGTCATTGATCTTATATAAGTTGCCCCAAAAGGCATAACCCGATAACAATATGTACCCCATGGAGTGATAAAAGATGTTTTTTCTGCATCTTCGTCATTCATAATAATCTAATGGTAACTCGCATAGCAATCCACAAAAGATGCAACCTCGTGTTTAGCACAATTATCCAATAAAATATGGATGTTAGGCAAAGGAAAATCATCTTTTGGACTTGCTTTGTTCAAATCACGATAATCAACACACATTCGAACTTTGTCGTCTTTCTTAGGGACGGGTACGATGTTGGCTAACCAAGAAGGATATTGAGCGACTCGAATGACTTTGGCCTCAAGTTGTTTTGTGATCTCCTCTTTAATTATTACACTCATGTCGGTTTTAAGCTTTCTCAACTTCTGCTTTATCGGAGGAAAATTAGGATTAATTGACAACTTGTGAACAACCATGTCAGTGCTTAATCCAGGCATGTCATCATAAGATGACGCAAAAACATCTTTGTAATCAAACAGGGCCTGGATTATATCGTCCTTTTGATGTCGAACATGTACACTTATCTTAGCCTCCTTAATAATTTCATGATCCCCCAAATTTATCGTCTCAGTTTCACTCATGTTTGGGTTTGACTTATTTTCAAAATGATTGAAATCCCTCCTTACTTCTTCAAATACTCCGTCTTCATCATATTCGATTTCTTGACTTATTATTTCAATATTAGGTTGAAGATTAGATTGGATATTAAGATCTGGCAAAAAATTTTGCATGCATGTCATATCACTAGAATCGGCATAGAAAGAACTGTATAAAAGAAAACAAACAAATATATTAGACTGAAATAAAGATGCAATTACATCCTATTGAAAAGGGAAATAGAGAGTTTGAAATAAAACGACAAGATAAAATCCGAATTACAATCCTTGAATGAAACGACAAAAGAAAAAACAAGACAGACTACCAAGAATCGTCTTTAACAGGGAGAGGAGTGGCCTCCCAATTGTTTAGCTTGACATCAGGACCAATGAATTGCACATCTCTGTCGCTAGTGCCTTCTCCGAGTTCCACCATATCAACCTAGACAAATAAATCTTGAAAATAGTTGATCATTTCTTCGCTTACTTTCATCACTGGCTCTGGAAAAGATGATTGATAAGATTCTGTTGTGGGGGCTTTGATAAAAGATTTGTAGATTGGTTGTATAGGCTTGGTAAGTGACCATACATCTCTCTTCTGCTTCTTTGCCTTCATTTGTCCTCGACTCTAGGTTGGTAGCCTAAGCCAAAAGTATCAATGCTCTTTCGTGGACTCACTGGATAAGCTCTCCCTTGCAAGAAGATTCCCAAGCCTTTACCCGGCTCAAACCCATGTTTCAACAATTCATTTACCACCATCACAGACGCCATGGACATATTTGGTTTTGAAATGATACTCCCCTCGAGGACAGGCTCAACAACAACTACCTCAAAAGCTTGATAAACCAGTGCCTCATTCCCATTATTCGCCTTGATAAAAGGGAAGGAAGAGTCTTTGTAGATTGACAAATCCCCTCACCATGAACAATCACTTCTTGTCGGTCGTATTCAAACTTAATCATTTGATGCAACGTGGAGGGGACTGCCCTAGCCCGATGCACCCATTGTCTCCCCAACAATAGATTGTAGGACGCATTGATATCCAACACTTGAAAATTCACCGCGAAATCCACAGGCCCTATGGTTAGTACGAGCTCTATCTCACCAATGACATCTGTTTTTGACCCATCAAAAGCTCTAACACATACATTGTTGGGTCGGACCCTTTCAGCTCTAACATTCAATTTCTGTAGAGTTGATAAAGGACAAATATTTGCTCCAGATCCTCCATCAATTATAACTCGAGTGACATATGAAAGCTCACACTTTACAGTGATGTGGAGGCCTTGGTTATGTCCTGTACCTTCCTTGGGTAGTTCATCATCTGAAAAGGTGATGCGGTTTACCTCAAATATTCTCCCAGCAATCTTCTCTAACTGACTCACTGTAACTTCACTAGGAACATGTGCTTCATTCAAAATTTTCACTACAGCCTTACGATGTTCATCAAAATGTATTAGCAAAGACAACAAAGAGATTTGGGCTGGAGTTTTTCTTAATTTTTCCACCACGGAGTAGTCTGATAGTTTCATCTTCCTTAGGAACTCCTCTGCCTCTCCTTCAGTGACCGGACTCTTTATTTGTATTTGGTCATTTTTAGTTTTCCTTAATTCCATCGGGACATAACATCTTCCTGAACGGGTTATTCCTCCTACTTTATCTATTTCTTCATCGACTTCTTTCCCCTTGTATGTCACGACAGTAGGCTCATAATTCCAAGGAACAACTTTGGGGTTAGTCATTGGGAGTTGGGATACTGGCCTGATAATCACAGGAGGAATATGGGCCCCTTGCACGATCAAGATAGGCTTGTTTGGCCTTTTTGGGACAAACGATCTTGCCTTACTCGGATTTGCCCAAACATCTTCAAGTGCTCCTTTCACAGTTAAGATGGGTGTGTTTGATGGGCTCAACTTTTCTAACCTACTTTCCGCCCCTAAAGGCATCATTTTTGTCAAATCAACAACATTCACCGACTTCTCAATGCCAGTTCAAACCTTAAGGATTGGCTTATACGAAGATGCAAATTCTCCGTGACCCTTCATCATTTCTAGCATGTTTGTTTCAGTATGCCTCGGCAATGGATTTTGATTGATGTTGGGTCCACTCGTACTTTCAACTATAATTCGATTAGAATCGATCAAATCCTGAATGGCCCTTTTCAAATACCAACATCTCTCTATGTTGTGCCCTGGGGCATTAGAACAATATGCGCAATGTTGAGAATAATCTAGATTTCTCGGGGGAGGATTCGACATCTTTCTCTCAATAAGACTCAAAACATTCGACGTCCTTAATTTTTGGAACAAGCTAGCATATGACTCCCCAATAGGAGTGAACTCATCTTTAACGCCATTTCCCTTCTTGTATTGTGGTCTAGGACGAAAAGGAATTTTAGCAGTATTTTGATGAACTTGTGGGAGTGGTGGATGATTTTGGGGAAGTGGTGCACGCCATTGTGGATAAGAAGGGGGTGCAATTGGTTGCGCATTAAAAACAGGATATGGAGAGTATGGGACAGAATATTGTGGAGCTTGGGAAGAAAAATAGTGTTGTGGTGAATTATTTTGGACATAAGTCCTAGGCGCTGATACAATAGTGGTTACATCCTCCCTTCTCTTCTTCCCTCCAATATTTCCAGAACCATTTTGAAGCACTTGTGTTGTGGCTTTTAAGGCAGCTTGACTTATAATCTTTCCAGACTTGATGCCATTTTCCACCATTTCCCCTACCTTAATAACTTCAGCGAATGTCTTCCCGACGGCAAAAAGCAAATAGTGAAAGTAATCAGGTTCTTGCGCTTGGAGAAAAACGTCAATCATCTCTGATTCCTTCATTGGTGGTTTAACCCTAGCAGCTTGCTCCCTCCATCTGACAGTATATTCACGAAAATTTTCCGTGGTTTTTTTCCTCGTGTTGGATAACGAAGAGCAATCTGGCACAATGTCAATATTATATTGGAATTGTTGCACAAAATATCGAGCCAAATCATCCCATGTATGCCAGTTGGCAATATCCTGATCTATGAACCATTCAGATGCGATCCCTACTAAGCTTTCCTCAAATTAGGCCATAAGTAACTCTTCTTTGCCCTCTGCACCCCTCAATTGATTGAAATATCGCTTCAAATGAGCTATGGGGTCTCCGTGACCATCGTATTTCTCAAACTTTGGAGTTTTAAAACCAGCAGGCAAATGGACGTGAGGAAACATCCACAAGTCACTGAATGAGATGCCTTTGTGGCCTCCTAGTCCTTGCATATCCCTTATACTCCGTTCCAAACTCTTGATTTTCTTATCCATCTCTTCATGTTCCTCATTCTTAACCATCTTTTCAATTTCGACAGGGGAACTATGTTGATGAATGTGGGGATAAAAGCTTGGAATTTTAATGGCCTCTTCAAGAGTCTAACTGTGATCATGACGAACTTTGGGCGGGGGATCGCTGTTGGATTTGGGCACCATTGTTGGTTGCAGGACGCTGTTAGTCGGGGCAGTTGACACAAATAGTGGATTACTTATCATAGGTGTAGTCGAAGGGCGCACCATAGAAGTTCCAGCGACATTGGATGTGTTAGCATAGGCCGAATCCAGGGGGATATATCGGATCACTTGTCTACACCTGGATAGGGGAGACATATTTGTATTAAGATAGTCTCGGATTGAAGACGGTGGAGGTTGCCACTCATCCAAGCCTCGTAATCTCTGCCATCTATTGTTTTAATGCCCTTATCTCTTCCGTTGACCCTGTTTCTTGTGAAGTCATCTAGTTTTGAATCTCATCATTGTCCGATTCGTTTCCATCTTTGTGGGCCATTTTTTGTTTCCCTTTCGACCTTGTATTGTAAGGATGTGATGACAGCTTAACCACAAACCAACCACCTTTAAGCTAATATGTCTCTCTTTCTTTCTCTCTCTCTCTCTCTCTGAATGGAGTAATAAACAGATTAGTGTTAAGAAATTATGCACATTGCAGCCACATACATACTTCTAATATGGAAGACCTTATGTTTCATCCCGGCTTACCTATGCGTTCTTATCTTCCTTAGTTATTTATTATTTTATCATTATTATTTATTTATTACTTATTTATTTCTTCATTTTATTTATTATCATTTTTTATTATTATATTTATTTTTATTTTAGAAAATTTTTTTTGGATCGAACCCCTTAGGTTGCCTACGTATCATGCTGGAGCATGAATCAGATCTTTGCGTAGTTCGAGAAAGATATTACTAAATTTGTTTTTTGGGCATGACATATGCACATAAGGTGACCAAAAGCAAATCTTTTTCATTTATTTTCAAATAATTTAAAACAATGATTTGAATAAAACATAAAAAACAGAAGTACCTAAGACTTAGATAGACTCTAAAAGAAAATAGAATAACAAAAAGGAAAAAGAAAGAAAGAGAAAAAATAATAAAACAATCACTACTAAGAAAATAGACTCGAAAAGAAACTGAATCCTCGAATCTCAATCATCTCCAAGACCCTTATAAATCTTCGCCAACGCTTTCGGTAGATATGGAGCCAAAGCACGGGCCTGTCGGCCCAACCTCTCATCGTTATGGTGTAGATATCCAGCATAAACATTATTGAGTTCATCCCTGAGTTGTAGTATTCGATTTCTGGCTTCATCCATACTGTCATAACAATTCTGTAACCAGTGCTGAGCAGTATTGACTTCATGCGTCAAATGTTCCCTTGTTCTTGGAGCTCTTCAATTTGAAGGTGGAGTGCATCTCGTTCGGCTATCCTTTGGCCTCTCTCAATCTCACAGTCTGCCTGATAAGCACTGAAACGCCTTGCTATTTCTGTTTCCCATTCCATAGAGGCTTTAACTTGAGTCTGGAGTCTAGACTGTGCGCAGATAAGCTGGGCCTTTTCTTTTTTATACTCCTCTTCTTGTTGCTCCATAGCGCCTGTGGCAATGCCCAAGTCTTCTTGTAAGGTCAGAATGGTAGAACGGTGTTTTCTAACTCTAACTTCAAATATCACATCACGTTGGGCCAACTCCTCTTTAGCGTTCTTCAGGTCATTACTTAGGATATCTAGAGTAGATCTATAGCTTCTTTCGACTTCGAGGCGAGCTTGCTTAATCCTAACCTCAATTTCTGTTTCTCGATCTATGGGTCCTTTTATCGATCCTTCTGGCATAACCTTAGGAAGGCGCTGATCATGAACCCATTCTAAGTATGCTTGGTCCACCTCACCTTTGGTGCGATCCTTCACCATATCGTGGGGACTTCAGAGTATGCATCCCCCCCAAATCTTAAATATCTCTGATTGCCTTAAAGGTATCTCGGGATAAAACTCATACATGAATTTCCGCATATCTTCATTAGGTGGTAGAAACTGGCGTCGCCCAAGTTGTCGCATAACTCTAAGTGACATGTAAGGTTGGACACCTCTAAAACCCATTAGGACGATGAATGATAAAAAATTAGACATGTATATCACCTCGGCCGACGGAAACCAATGATAATTCCACACAATCTTGTCAGTCAGATTATTGAGGTATTGCTTCCAAGCTTCAATACCCTTTGGAAAGCTATGATCTTTGATTCTTTCTTTGTGGCCTCCAATATAATCATTCCATTCTACTTTAAAGTCCACTGCATAAGGTTGATGACGAATGTGCTCAATCATCCATAGTTGTAATAACATATTGCATCCCTCAAAGTAGTCTTTTCCATCCTTGCAAATTGTTTAAGCACGATAGATGTCTGCCAGAATCATTGATACGAGGGTGATATTTGCTTTTTCTCAAAAGCTGTAATGACTGCAGCCAAGTTCATGCTAATCTTTTCTCCCTTTTTTTGGAAATACCATGATCCCCAGAAAAGCCACCACGAAGGCATCATAACTGTGTGCTTCCCAGGTCAAACGGCACCCATTATTACGGAGTTTCTTTCCATACACTTCGAATCCATCCTTTTTGCCTTATCTTTTGTACAAAAATTCTAACGGAACCCATCCTTTATCGAGACAACCACCTATATCATTCTCATTTATATGCAGTAACTCTAGAAACCTCCTCCCATTAATATTTTTTGGTATCATTGGCTCTCCTTTGTGAAGATGTTTACCCTTTTCAATGAATGCCCCTATCTCTTCAAGTGTGGGGGTGAGTTCACAACCAGAAAAACGGAATATGTTCCTTAACGGGTCCCAAAAATAAACTAGTGCTTCTATTAAATCCCGTCGTGGCTCAACATACAAAAGGCTTCGTAGAAATCCCAAGCGTTTGAACACCATTGCTTTTCCATGATTTGTCATATTTTCATACCATGTCTTCAAGAGTGTCGGGGCCTTATCCAATATCATGAATCGAGGTGATTGATCCTCCCTTTGTCTCTTATCTCCCTTTCCATATGGATTCATATTTTCCTATATTATGATTAGGCTTAATAAAATATTTTTTAATAAGAACAACGTAAAAATTATACAAAAAAAAAAGTAATTTTTTATTTTTTATTCTTGTATATATATATATTTTTTTTTAAAATATGGTTATTAAACGAAGAATGAGACAAAAAATATATATATATATATATAAGTAGCCCTCAAAAAACTTTCCCCAAAAAAAACTTTTTATTAGATAACCAAGCCAGTTCCCTTTTTTTTCTCTAAAAATAATAGTATATCTGATTATATTTTTTTTTTGTTAATTAAATTTCCAATCCTTTTTTTATTTTATATAGAAAAAACTTGATGGTAATAATAGATTTTTCTATTTGTGAAAAAAAATATAAATTTTGATAGAGAAAACTGTTTTTAATAAAAGAAAGACATTAAAACTTTAATTTTATATTTTTATAATTTTTTGTTATAATTAATTCATCTAAAGACGGTCAAGATTTGTATAGACTTCCCAATAATGCAACAAGTAACACAAATAATGCACATGATAGTCTTAAGTAGGGATACCTCTCCTAGACAGGCTCGACCCCTGTGTCGAGCTCCCCATTAATTCAACAATATGCATGATGCAGATAAATCGGATCCTATTAGTGATAGTCATAGTTGAGGCTTGTTTACTAGGTAAACAACCTAATAGAGCAGGTGTCTAGACTGGCTGTAAAACGAGCGGACCACTCGAGTCGAGAAGGGACAGCTTACCAGTAGCAGGGCTTTCCGGCCTCACTGTTAGTCCTTCCCATCCTAAGACATGTGTTATTATAGAATCCTTAGTAGGAGCATTACCGCATCTCTCGTATGTCATGGCTCGAGAGCGTAATCGCATCTCCGAATAAAGTATCTCAAAAGACTCAGATGGGTGCGCGAGGAAAGACAGTTATCCAATAGTTCACATAATATCAAAATGGTAAATAAACAAGCAGATAACACATTATGTCATCAAATAAAATATCCAAAAATTGATAAATACGTAAATAAATAATAAAGTCATGTAGAAGTACATATTTACAAGCTCGAATTCTGGTTAGTCCTCAGCAGAGTCGTCATGTGTCACACCCCTATTTTTTCTCTCAAGATTGAATAGCTTGTTTTGAAAGAAAAGAGTTTTTTCCAATTAAAGTGACATTTTGAAAATGGATTATTCTATATTCAGAGCCGCCACTTGGAATTGAGTTATGGTGTTCCAAGTCACCTTTTTGTTTAATCCCTAATCAAAAGGAAATGACTCTTTGTTTAGTATGCAAATCAGAAATTCGGGTAAGGAATTCTGTTGACCGAGGGGAAGGTATTAGGCATCCCTCGAGTACCGTGGTTCTAGCACGGTCGCTTTATTGACCTCTATGACTTAGACTAGTTTTTGAATATTATATTATTAAAACAAATGTATTTACCCTCATTCTTTGATTCATCTTTAACATAGTTAATACTATCCTATTTTTATAAACATGTGAAGTTTTTATACATTATTATTATTTATTTATTTATTTATTTTATTCTTTCAACATTTGTTTGCTTCTTAATTTCTCTTTTTTATTTTTTTATTTTTTTATTTGTTTTTTATTTGTATTTTTTGTGCCTCTTTCTTATTTCTTATTGTACTAATTTTTCACGATTTTTTTCTTGTTTAACTTTCCTTATATTTGTTTTTATTTTTTTACATTGATAACTGTAGACACGTAATTTTTGACCGAACATAAGGTATTGCATCATTTTTAGTACATAAATATTGCTTTTATATATAAATTAAATATTTTATTTTTTATTATATTTTAGTAAGTTTATTCAAAAAAAAAAACTACAAAAAAAAAATGTCTTCTTTTAATTTAAATCTTAATAAATAAGCTAGTGTTTCTTAATTATATTTTAAGACTAACTATTTGACTTTTTCTTATATTTTATTATTTTCAAACTAATTAAGTTAACATTATTATAATTTTTTTTTTGACAAAAAATAATAATAATAATAATAATAATAATAATAATAATAATAATAATAATAATAATAATAATTAAAACTAATCAACCTACCCACTAGCCCCCACTTTGCCCACTCCCCACTTCCCCCACCTGCACACACGTACACACTACTAACACACCTACATCCTATATACTACAAACACACATATAGTACTAAAAAAAACATACGATCAGAAATCAAAAGTTAAAAAAAAAGAGAACAACACACAAAATGTACAAAAATTAGCAAGGAGAAAAGGAGAAATCAAGAAAAAGGAAGGCAACACACACACGCAGAAAATATTGTTCTCATCTTATTACCTTTTTTAAAAATCACAAACAAAGGTTGAGTTTTGAGGTTCACTTTATTGGTTTCAAGTTCGTGATTTCTTGTTAGGATTATATCCTTTCGTGAATTTGATTTTCGCAAAAGGTATTATTTAATATTCATTTTATAATTTGATGTTCATGATTATGTGGTATTTATTTCCCATGTTATGAATTTAATCAAGTTCTAGGTTTGTTCAACATTTTCATTATAATATTGAAATACGGTAAATATGTGTATATTGTTAAATTTAGAATAAATTATGTATAGTATAGTATTTTAATCTTTATGTCTAGTATCCGGTGATATCGTTCTTGCTCCTATTTTATCATAGTAATTCATATTTGTTTTTTTTAAAAAAAATTATTTTTATATATTTGTTAAATTGAAGCATGAAAAGAGTCATTTAAATGATTTCATGTACCACGTAATCTATAAAGTTGATTCCGACAGGACGCATCATTTTTATTTATTTGTTTATTTATTTCTCCTTATAATATTTAGTATGCATACTTTATAGTGAATATGCATTTAATTGTTTAAAACATTGTCTCTTTCTTTGTGCCTAAATATACTAGATTAGTAAAATAGTTTATAATAATATTGAATGAGAAATTTGTGAGATAGACTTGATTTGTAATTTATTTAATGCTAATGTTAATTATCATTTAAAGAAGACTATTGAATATAATATTGAAAAGATAATTATTGAATTGTTATAATATGCTTACTATTGTTTTTTTTTTCTTTCAAATAATAAGAAATGAAAAATAAAACAAAAACAATGTAAACATTACCTACATACATATATATATATAGATGACCAAAAAAGAGAAAGAAGGGAGAAAAAATCAGAAAAGAAAAGAAAAGAAAAGAAATAGTGGAGAAGGAATGTTCGAATTAGAAAAAGAATAATAAAAAAAAATAGAAAATATAATAAAAAGAATGTAAAAAATGTACACGAAAAAGTAAAAAAAAAATACTTTAAAAATGAAAAGAAACAAAAAGTATAGTGTTAAAAATATAATAAAATATTTTATTATTATCATTAAAAAAATAGAACTATTAAAAAGGTAAGAAAAGAAAAAGAAGAAAAATCAATGTAAATAAAATAAAAAAATATATAAGAAAAGTTAAACAAGAAAGAAAACGTGAAAAATTAGTACAAAAAGAAATAAGAAAGAGGAACAAAAAATACAAATAAAAAACAAATAAAAAAATTAAAAAATGAAAAAGAGAAATTAAGAAGCAAACAAATGTTGAAAGAATAAAATAAATAAATAAATAATAATAATGTATAAAAACTTCACATGTTTATAAAATAGGATAGTATTAACTATGTTAAAGATGAATCAAAGAATGAGGGTAAATACATTTGTTTTAATAATATAATATTCAAAAACTAGTCTAAGTCATAGAGGTCAATAAAACGACCGTGCTAGAACCACGGGACTCGAGTGATGCCTAATACCTTCCCATCGGTCAACAGAATTCCTTACCCGAATTTCTGATTTGCAGACTAAACAAAGAGTCATTTCCTTTTGATTAGGGATTAAACAAAAAGGTAACTTGGAACACCATAACTCAATTCCAAGTGGCGGCTCTGAATATAGAATAATCCCTTTTCAAAATGTCACTTTAATTGGAAAAAACTCTTTTCTTTCAAAACAAGCTATTCAATCTTGAGAGAAAAAATAGGAGTGTGACACATGTGCTCAGTAATCAATTCTCAAAAATATTTTATTGATGTGGAGGTGCATATCGCAGGGATTCCTGACTTTCGATATACTGGATTCTATGGTTGTCCTGCGACAAATCAAAGGAGGCAGTCTTGGGAGATCTTAAAGTCTTTGAAGAATAAATCCCCACTGTCGTGGTGTATCGCAGGGGATTTCAATGATATTCTAAGCTATGGAGATAAGATGTGGAGAATTCAACAACCGGCTTGGAGACTTGATGGTTTTCGACGAGCGATTAATTTCTGTGAATTACATGACTTGGGATACGTTGGAAATAAATTTACTTGGGAAAGGAGAAGAGGTACGGATAGATGGGTTTAAGAGAGGTTGGATAGAACCCTTGCAATGACTGATTGGCGTGTAGTGTTCAACAGAGTTACGGTGTACCATACGTAAACTGCTTGTAGCGACCATATGGCTCTTTTTATCTCCTTAGGAATAAGCATTATTCGATATTCACCTGTGAAGTTTTGTTTTGAAAATTCATGGCTTCGAGAAACTGATGTTAAGGAGGCAGTAGAAGAAGGTTGGAATCGCGGAAAGGGACAACATATTGCATCTCAAATTGAACATTGTGGGAGCTTTTTACAGACCTGGGGTCGCAACATAAAGCAACAATTTCAACTTAAGATGAGGCATTGCAAAAGAGACTTAGAGGTAGTAGAGATCCGACTCATGTTGCTCTTTATAATAGTGCCAAAGATTCTTATGAAATCTTATTGAAGCAACAAGAAAATTATTGGAAACAAAGAGCAAAACAATTTTGGCTGCAAAGAGGTGATCGAAATACTCGTTATTTTCATCTTATGGCCACCTCACGACGGAAAAAGAATACAATATCACAATTCAAAGATGAGTCAGGAAGTTGGGTTGATTGGAAGAATGAATTGAGTGACCTTATTGTAAATTATTACAACAATTTGTTCAAGACACAACAGGGTCCATCTAGTATCATTATTGACATTATTGATAGGAATGTTTCTGATGAAATTAATGAGGATTTGAAGCACCCTGTTACAGTTGAAGAGATCAAACATGCTGTTTTTAGCATGCACCGGATAAAGCTTCCGGACCTGATGGATTAAATTCAGGCTTCTTCAACATTTCTGGAGTACGGTGGGAGATGATGTTTCTAAGGCCATTATGGAATGTTTGAATAACAATTCACCTGCGCCAGGAAGTAACAATACTAATATTGTGTTAATCCCAAAAAAGAAACAACCTGAATTTGTTTCAGATTTACGGTTTATCTCCCTATGCAATGTTGTTGATAGAATCACTTGTAAAGTCCTTGCGAACAGAATGAAACGATAATCTAATAATCTCTGAGGCCCAAAGTGCATTCATTCCAGGAAGATACATTACAGATAATGCAATGATTTCCTTTGAAGCTATGCATTATCTAAAGAGGAAAACACAAGGCAAAGTGGGTTATGCAGCACTTAAAACAGACATGAGTAAAGCTTATGATCGCGTTGAATGAGACTTCTTGCGAGCAATGATGATAAAGATGGGATTTTGTTTGGAGTGGATGAATAAAGTTATGCAGATGGTAACAACAATTACTTATAAATTTAGTCATGATGGCAAACAGTTCGGAAATATTTCTCCAAGGAGAGGCTTGAGGAAAGGTGATCCCATATCACCTTATCTATTTTTGATAGTTGCGGAGGGTTTATCAGCGTTGTTGAAATGAATGTTTATTCAGAGCCGAATTCATGTTGTCAAAATTTGCAATAAAGCACCATCTATTTCACACCTATTTTTTGCGGATGATGCTTTATATTTTTTTTAAAGCAGCAAAGGAGGAGGCACAAACTATCAAGCTATGTTTGGAGATTTATCAGACGGCCTCTGGTCAACAGGTAAATTTTCAAAAATCTGATATTTTCTTCAGTCCTAATACAAATGAAAGTGTGAAAAAAGAAATCGTAGATATCCTTCATGTCAAGGAGGTGAATGCTCCTGAAAAGTATCTTGGATTGCCGACAGTAATAGGAAGAAGCAAAAAATCTGTCTTTGCTTATATTCATGATAGAGTAATTGCAAAGATAAACAGTTAGAAGTGTACTAGTCTTTCTCGAGAAGGGAGAGAAGTATTTCTCAAAACAGTGGTTCAATCAATTCCAACTTATGTGATAAATATGTTCGTATTTCCAGTAATATATGTGAACCTGTTGAGCGAGCCATGAATGGATTTTTTGGGAAATCGGGAATGAGGGAAAGTCGAGGAATAAGGTGGATGTCTTGGCAGAAAGATTGTCTGCGAAAGGAGGATGGAGGCCTGGGCTTTCGGGAGCTCCATCATTTTAACATTGTCATGCTCGCAAAAACAGGGTGGAATATGTTAACTAGGCCTGAGGCTCTTGTGAGTAAGATTTTTCAAGATCGATACTATCATAAATCTGATTTTCTCCATGCGGAAATAGGCTCAAATCCTAGCTTTGTATGGCGAGGTTTATGTGCAGGAAAGCGTATTATGAAACAAGGATGTCTCCGACGTATTGGGGATGGAAAAACAACAAGAGTTTATGATGATCCACGACTCCTTAAGGAGAATTCAAGTTATGTTGAAAGCTATAATTTTCTTGGAAGTGAGAGTTTGTTTGTGACAGATATTGTGAAACAAGGTGCGAACGAATGGGACTTGGATTTGTTACGTGCTCTCTTTAATTAAGTTGATATGGAGTCTGTTAGACAAATTCCGTTGAATATTAGGCCTCGAAGAGACACTTGGATGTGGAAATTGGACAACAAAGGATTATACTCTGTGAAAAGTGGGTATCGTCTCCTTTATAATCAACACATAGTACCCAACTCGCAGGACCAACAACTTTGGAAATTCATCTGGAGTATATCATTGCCGCCTAAGGTGCTTAACTTTATCTAGAGAGCTTTGAGAAATATTTTATCTACATGTGAGAGCCTTTCTAAGAAAAAATGTGTAGCTAGTCCAATTTGCCCTCGATGTTTGCAAGCATTAGAAACTGTGAAACATTGCTTGGTAGATTGTCAATTTGCAAAACAATGTAGGATTCAATCAAAGTTTGGTTGACAGTATGTACTAGGAGATTTTGTGGCATGGTTTGAAGAGAAAAAAAAGAGCAATGCAAAAATGAAAATGGAGGAAGCAGCCATTGTTGACACCCAATTTTGACCTTCCACAATATAAATTAGTCATCGAGCTTCTTATATTTTAAACGATTTGAAATAATTAGCTTTATAAAATTTTAAATATTTTTCGAGTCATTTTAAGTAATTTTGTCATTATTATAAATTTTAAAATGTTAAAAAAATTAATTTATATATTCTATATAATTTTGCATATATTTATTAAGGTGAAAATCATCTCAAAAAGATTTTAGTTTTACATAAATATTTGATTAATTAGTTTAGCAAATTTATAGTTATATTTTTTGAATTAATAGTTTATGATTGAGTTAATTATTTTATTTCTTTAAGATTAAGAAGGTCGATAATTAATTAATATTAATTCATCTTATTTATGTTTTAGTCAAATTTATCTAAATTAAACTCAATTTGGCTAAGTTGTTAACTCTAAATGGCTACAATTGAAATTCATGACAATCGTAGTCATTTCTTCACATTGCCTTTTTGGGTCATTTTAAGACCAAGTCTTGGGCCCTTTTTCTCTGAATTGCCAGCAGCCCATTTCCCATTCAAATTCCAGCCTAATATCTCCAACACCAAATATTTCTCAGCCCATTTTCCTTTTCAGCCGGCCCACTCTTTCTCAGCCTCAATCCAACATACATACAACAATCATATACGTACAACAACCCCAAATCCGACCCGACCCCCTTTCTCTTTCTTCCTCAACGCGAGAACAAAATTCAAGACGCTGCAGACCCAGAAATCGCGGACAGCAGCCAAAATCGCGAGCAGTACCAAACGCGACCCCACCTCGTACCTGCCTTCGTCTTCTTCACGTTAAATCAACCCAAAAATCGCGCCAACAGTACTCTCCCATACGCAATAATCAGCCTTTTCCTGATTTTGAGCAGGATTTGGGATTTTGGTATAAAATTTGAAATTCGAATTCATTCAAAATTTGCCTGTTTCCCCCCCCCCCCCCCCTAATGAAGTCAATTCTGTTCCTATATATACTCTCCTTCAATTAATGTCTAGGGGGGATTCTTTTTGGAAAAAAATTGATAAGGGATATTACAGAGACAAAAATAATACAAACACAACTTGAAGTAGTAAAAACAAAACATAGAGTTTGAGCTTCTTCTATTCAAATTCAAAGTTGTTTTATTTTCTGGAGATCATCAAAATTGACTCACAGTGGTGAAAGTTCTTCGTGGTTAAGCTCGTCGTTTTAGTCGCTGCCCAGAAAAAGATAATTTCATTTTCCTCTTGTATTTTGTTTCAATATCATAGGTTGAATCTTTGTGGAAATGTTGATGTTAAGAATATGTCACTTTTTGTTTTAATCATTTATATCAATCTCACTTTTCCTATGAATCTCTGCTCAATAATCATCGTCTACTCTACTGGGTTATTTTGGGTTTCACTTTGAGTTTCACTGATACGATCACTTGATGTCTTTTCGAGCGAGTCGTTCATGTTGAATATCTTTTCGGTTTAGTTCGATATCTTGTTTAATTCACACTAAGATGCTACTCACCTTTGATGAACTAGTTTGTTGCATTGATGTCGTATAGTTCCCTTTTCAAGTATGAGTATATATTATCCTAGGTTGTTTGAATGTATTAATCTGCAGAATATCAATTTTTTTAGATTATGAGGTGAGGGTTAGTCGTTTTTTTAAAATCTTTGATTGTCACTGTTCGGTTTGGATCCTAAAGTGTCATTTAAATTTTTATTTCTGGCCATTATCTCAGTCATATGATGGAGCAAATAGAATGCAAAATCATTAGCCATGTCTTCATTTGCTTGTCGTTACGATGTTAGTTTGCTTTGTTATTAGTTGTATGGGGTCATATGAACTTATTATAAATATCGCATATACTTATGGTCTTTCTCCTTTCGTATTAATTTCTCGATATTTGGATTAGTATTGAGGTCTAGATAAAAAGGATTGCGTATAAATTTGATCAAAAGGGGTAGTTTTCGTGCTAAGCTTGAAAATGAATGTTCACTGTTGCATACATTTTCCATTTCTTTGTTCTATTTTGTGCTTGACCAATTTTTCATTGTATTCTCTTCCTCAAAATGACTTCTCAATTGCATAATACCCAAAGAGACATGCTCTATGGTCAACTAGTTGCATCCATGTTGTGTTTATTTTTATATTTTTTATTTGAGTGTGTGGAGAATACCATTTTTGTTTCTTGTTTGTTCTTGCTGTTCATATGCACTTTTGCCACTGCCTAGTTTTAGATGTGTTGCTTGTTGATGCATAGTTAGTTCATTTTTCTTTTATTCTTCTCAAAGCCATCTAATTTGTTTGAGGTTTAATGAATATCTTTAGTTACATTTTGGTTTGAACTACTTAAGTTACTCTTTTAAACTAAGTCAAGACGCCTTTATATTCTTATCTCAAAGCGCTAATTTTATTATTTCTTTGTTTTCTTGCATGAACTCCCTTGATTTGAGTCCATTGGACTCCCCTTTGTACTTTGCATTTCTTCGAGTCGACCTTCATCATTGATCGAATTTCAAAAGCTGAAATATAGTCTCGAAAAACTGAAAAAGTGGTTGATATGCAGTATGTATACGTTCAGTATACAATGATATACAAAGGAAAATGTGAAAAAATAGGTCAAAAACGCAGATATGTCAAATGCTGATTACAGGTTCTGAAAAACCATAAAAGCGGTAGTATGCATTCTGTATACACTGGTATACAATAGTCGAATACATGATATACAAGTATAGGGACTAATATATGGGCATATAAATGCTAAAATACATAGATGAGGTAAAATACAGGTGTTCGGAAGCAGGAGATACATGGAAAGAGATGTATATGTGCTGATATACACTGATATACACTGTGTATACAAAAACGGAATTGGGCTAAAACCCAAAAACTGGCAGTGAAATTGGCCCAAGAGGGGGCCCAATTTCATTATCTCTTTCACTCTCCTAATTGTTTTAATTATGTCGACTAATTTCATTTAACTCTAACTTTAGAACTCGTAATTAACTTACTTAAATTCCCCAAAAGATGAGTTATTAGCTTTATGTTGGCTTACTATTTAAATATCTTTTGCAATCATTTTTTTATGTCGAGTATACCAGTCAAATTTATATCTTAAATGAAGTCAAATCTAGGTTCTTAAAAGATATATTCTTTAATGTTTTTCAACTAACTATTTCACTATTGTTAAATTGTTTTAAGTTTGGCGAAACTTTTAATTAAAAAATGTTTTTTCATGCTCAAATGAATCATATCGATTTAAATTATTATTTCAGAAATTAATTAAATAAATTATAATTAGTCTGGTTTTGTTAAAATTTTAATCACTTGTAAATTAAGTCAAATGTTTCTATAAAGATCCTCTTTTCTTGAAAATTAAAAATTGTTCTTTGTTAAACTATTTTTACAAACTGATCTTTTCCAAAAAATAGTAAAAAACTAATAATTATTAACCTAAGTCGTAGGATAATCGCATGTTAGCGGACGCTTCAAGTGCCCTAAAAACCTTCTTGAAGCGTAAATAGAACCTCTTACCCATTTTCTCTAAATTTATTAAGATTTAATCTGTTAAAATCTTTTTAAATTAAGTTTCTTAATTTCTTTAAAAAATTAAGTGGCGACTCTTTTCTAAGTATTTTTCTTAAAATGTTTTATACTTAGAAACATTTCAAAAAGTGATTTTTCTAAAGATAGTAAAATTACGGCATAACAGAAATGGCGACTCTGCTTGGGACTTAATAGGTTCTAACCATAATAGACTTGGGATAATTATTAAATTTTAGCATTTGTTTGTTTCATTTTATTTGCTTGTGTTATTATACATGTCTAATGTTTTGTTTATCATGCTTATGTGATTTAATTGTTTATTTATTACGGGTTTATATAAATTATTTATTTGTTACTGCTTTATAAATTGTCATTCCGTATTAACACTATCACACGTACACGCGAGGTGTGCTTTGCGCACCCGCAAATTTCTTTCAAAATCCCAAAATTTAGGAGAGCTGACATATGCGGGGTATCCAGATCTTTTTCCGTGTGACCGCGTAGCCTCCTCACTCGAGTTATCCACTCAGGAACCTTGTGTCTAGTAAGCCAAAATCTTAGAAAATATTACATAGAGCTAAACCACCCCTCAGTTTAAGACATGCATGCATATGCCTTAGGTGGATCGATCCTGCATATCGATTCGACATTTAAGAAGTCCACCCTTATGTCGACAGGTTTCACGACCAACGATCGATGATCATGTTTTGTGCAATGTGATAATGATAGACGGACCCAAGCCTAATTTTGACGTAGTGAGTTCGATTCAATGAAAACTCGATTTGTCACAAACTAATGGCTCAGTTAAATCTATCATAATCACATTCTTTGAATCGTTAGGCCTACCCTTCGCAAAAAAGGGTCACATATCTGTTTAGAACGCGCAATAACTGTTTATGTGTTATAACCGCTTATGTGAAAATGTTATTTTATTTGGAGATATTTTAGCTCACTCCTCTTCGAATAATTTTTAGAGCCCCTAAGCATAAATATCAAGTCACTATCAAAAGTGCGTCCAAATATTCTTCGAGTCATTAGTTTCCTAAAAAATAATATTCAAAACTCTCTTTCAAATCCTAAATCTTACTCTCTCATAAAAAAGGGGTAAGATTTTCATCTCAAATAAAAAGAGATTCAAACAGTTCAAACTACGTAGGACCTAAATTCGCGCCGTGAGACATGTAGACAGTCTTTCAAAACTCGGTCTACATATTTGAAAAGTTCTATTTTTTTCGCTCTCCCAAGAAAATTAGAGTTTTTTATCAATCAAAAATCAAAAGTATGTCAATTACATATATGACTCCACGCAAGTGAAACTTTTCTGATTCACTAATCCAAAATCAAATAGACAAATTCCTGTCTGTTTAGCCATCTTTCTATACCTGTGGGCTCGTTTATCTTCAAATGAAGCTACTCTTATGTGTTTACAGTAATGTGTGTGATATTTTGTATTATTTACCATCGACACAAATTAACACATTTGTCTTTTGAGTTATTTTTCTTTGTCAGATACTTAAAACTGCTCTGTGTTGAGAAAATGGCAGGACATCCATACTTCACGAGGTCTAACGATCCTAAAGATTCTTTCTCTGATCAAAGTTTGTCAAAAGGCAAAGAAAAAGTGGTTTAAAATGTTGAGAACACTGATTTGACCGAAATCACTGTGAATAACCATATCATCGCTGGACAGAACAAGCTGATTGCACAATTGCTCCAACAAATTGCTGAGATAAGGGCTGAAATGAATAAGTCCTGAGATTTGACAAATCTGGGTATCATTGCCAACACTCCTACTTCAGACAATGAAAGACATCCACTCAATTTTCCTACTTCAAATCCAAAGCCTCCCATCATAGACCTAACCACCCTTAACCCGCATCATACTAGCTCCTCACATCAAAAGCTACCTGATTCTCGAAATCTAAATGCCGACAATCTCCAAAATTTTCCTCCCATCTATCAAATTCCTACTCTCATTGTCCAAAATTCACCTACCATTCAACCCATACCTCTAGAAACCGCAGTTCATCTTCCAATATCGCCAGAATTATATCCTTCTTCTACTTCACCTTTTGAACTCGATCATTCTGAGAAGGAGGAGAAGGAGTGGATGGTCATAAAAGGAACGATTGAGCAAAGCATTAGACATGAAGCTATGAATGCAATAAAGGACTTTAAATACACCACAAACATTGTTGGATTGAATTATGAAGATTTGTGCATTCATCCACATGTTGACCTCCCGGAAGGTTTTAAAGTGTCAAAATTTAACACTTTTAGCGAAGTTGAAAATCCTTTTGCTCATTTGAGGGCTTATTGTGATAAATTTGTGGGAGTTGGAAAAAATGAGAACTTGTTAATACGACTCTTTAGTCGAAGCCTGAAAGGAGAAGCTTTTGAATGATATGTTTCTCAAGAAATCAAGCAGTGGCCAAGTTGGAACACTTTAGCTATTCATTGAAAGATATGGTTACAACGAAGAACTTATGCCTAATCGTTACTCTTTGGAGAGAATCAAACAGAAGTCTTGTGAAAACTATCGAGAATATTCCTACCGTTGGAGAAGAGAGGCTGCAAGGGTTAGGCCTCCCCTAAATGAGAAAGAGATTATTGAAGTCTTCGTGTGCATTCAAGAGCCGGAGTACTATAATAGGATGTTTTTCATATTATGAGGGAAGTTCAGTGAGATAGTCAAAATTGGTGAAACTATTGAAGACGGTCTCAAGACTGGAAAAATCATATGAATGATTTCCCAAGATGAATCCTTAAGACCATTAAGGAGGAAGAGGGAAGATGTTTCCTCTATGTCATTTGAATCGAGCCAAAAGAGGCATGACGGTCACACTGTTTGAAATCTTTTACCATCTAAAACCTACCCCTTAGCTCCGCAAACTCCACCACCAAATCATCCAAATTACCAAGCTTCATCACCAAATTACCAAGCTTTTCCACAAAATTATCTAAATTACCAAGCTCCATTGTCAAATTACCCAAATGTTCAATCGAGTTACAAACCTATATCGCCGAATTACCCAAATGCTCTTCATATCTACCAAACTCCACAATACCCAAATTTTCAAACACCAACACCTACTCGCCAAAAACATCCACTTTATCATCAAGTACCTCAACCTCCACAAAATAATCAAAATCTTCCTCGTCTAAAACTTACGAGAAAATCATCTAGAGTTTTTACTTCTTTGGTTGAAAGTCGGACTCATCTTTTTGAGAGATTGAAAGCAGCTGGTCTGATACAAATAATTCCAAAAAATGTCAATGTCAATTCCAGACATTACAGTTTCGATCTTCATTGTGCTTACCATTCAGGCGTTGCCGGACATACCACTGAAGATTGCATCAACTTGAAGCATAAAATTCAGGACTTGATTGATCAAAGGGTTGTAACTCTTCAAACTGTCATACCCAATGCCAATACGAATTCACTGCTGAATCATGGAGAGTTTATCGTTAACATGGTCGAGGTGGAAGAAAATTGGTGCATAGATAAAGTCGTAATCCCAACCAATCCATATAATCTTGAGAAAGTTCTCGCTTCTCTAACCATGATTGAGAAATCCAAATTTATGGTCATGGAACCACATCAAGATTTTTCTTTGGCGCCAAAAGATGGTCAGAATATGAAGGAAATTAATCATGTATTACCAAAGTTTTTGCCTCTTTTGTATCAGTCTTTTCTGGTAGAGGAATATGCCAATGATGACAATCTCAGAGAAGGAATTAGGGGTCCTCTTCAAGAAAGTGACATTGTGTTGAAGGAATTGATCAAGACAGCAGGCATACGAGACGCCAAGCCAATGGAGCAAGTTCTTAATTGGACTTCCACGCCGCTCTTAATTCCTCGTTCATCTTGATAGACAAAGATGAATTTTAATTTCCCTCTTAATATTTTGAAAAAGGCAAAATGGTCATGGTCATGGTCAAAGTTCGTATTTCCTAATTTTCAATGAAAGCATGTTCTATTGCTAAAATTTATTCCACTTGCTTTAATTTTTCTATCTAACAACCTTTCGGTTTGTTTTAGTAAAAATAATTGTAAATCTGTCAACATCATGTCATGTCACAAGCTGAGCAAACATATGAGGTTATTAATGAGGAGGAGGAGATCATGATATCTGAATACATCGCCAAAGGATTAAAACAACTCGAGAATCATGATAAGTCAAATTGGGATGACACATAAAATAAGTATTGTATCAAAGAGACTAGAGTCAGTGTCTATCGAAGCTAGGAAAAGAGAACTCAATAACTTAATTAGGCAATACATCGATACATGTCAGGGTTGAGCATAGACGTTCATCACAAGTAGTGAATCTACTCAGATGCTATCAAGAGCTATAAGCTTTGAAGATTTAGAGTTTCTTTATTTTTTTCCCTTGTAATCGCATCATTTGCCTGTAACCATCTTATGTTTTATGATTAGAAAATTATCATTTGTAACGAACTACGCCTGACCTCAATTCTCAAGAATGAGATACGTAGACGACCTATGTCGACCTCGGTTATTTCCTTGTCAAAATTTTCTATTTCAGTTAAGCCTCAAGGGTGAACTACGTTTGACCTAATTTCTGCCTGCCTCAATGGGATACGTAGGCGCCATAAGGGTTCGGTCATATCTCCCGTAAGATTTCTATTTTTCTTTATAGTAGAAATCGGGACAAAATTTTGAGAGGGACTCAAAAATTCTCAAAAAGAGACTTAAAAATTCTCAAGACTTAAGATACATTGTGAGTTGCAACTCGGACAGTAGTTTTGAGGGGGTCTCAAAAATTCTACAAGTCATATATCAAAGTTTGAAATACGTTCAGACGTCTGATCGAGATAAAATTTTGAGAGGGACTCAAAAATTTTCAAGAAGATCTCTAACAAGTCAAGATTAAAGTCACATAGTGAATTGCAGAATTTTTGAGAGGGACTCAAAAAATCTATAACTCATATATCAAATATTTGAGATGCTCCAAGACATCTAAATGTGATATAAATTTTTACGGATGGGTTCAAAAATTTCTTCAAGCATCACTACAAGTATGTAGTTAATTTTGAACATGATCAAAAGTTTAAAGCTAACTTCAAACGATCTCTGGCATCGTTAAAGTTCAAAGTCAACTTCAGCAATCTCAAACACTATTGGATTTCAGAGTCAACTACAAAACTTTCCGACTATGGAGGACTTTGAGAGAACCAAATCAGAAATTTCTCAAGCTTCAAAGATTTTCTGAATTCTTCAGAGCAAACTATTGGATATGTCAAAAATTTAAACCAAGGACGTTCATTTAAGCTATACATGACATGACATTTGACAGTGACTTCTTTCAAGTTGATTCTCAAAAAGTCTCTTTTCCTTAAGGATTTTTAAATATGTCAAATGTTTTGTATAAATTCATTTTATGTCTATCGAGAAGCAAGAGATCGGAGTTATCAACTAAAGATAGCAAGAAAAGGAGCAAGCGATTGAAGAAATCAACACAGATCAGTTTGTTTTTAAAAACTAACAATTTTTCTGTGGATGCAGCATCAAGAACTATTGGAAAATATTCACAAATTCCGTTGATATCAGACACGATAATGTGAACCACCGATGGGACGTCATATTTATCACGAGGAAGTCATGCATATCGTATTATCAAAGAAGTTCATACCATTATCGAGATATGTCATTCATATTCAAGCCGCCAAGAGGTCCATTTTATCTTCAAATGCTGAGAGGGCCATTGCATTCAAGCCGCCAAGAGGGCCATTGCATCTTCAAACGCCAAGAGGGTCATCATTTCATATGCCAAGAGGGCCATCATCTCATATGCCGAGAGGGACATCATCTTCAAACGCCGAGAGGGTCATTGCATCGTCAAATGCCAAGAGGGCCACCATCTTCAAATGCCGACAGGGCCATTGCATTCAAGCCTCCAAAAGGGCCATTGCATCTTCAAACGCCGAGAGGGCCATCATCTTCAAATGCCAAGAGGGCCATTGCATATTCAAACGAGGAGAAGGCCATCATCTTCAAGCGCCGAGAGGGCCATTGCATTCAAGCCGCCAAGAGGGCCATTGCATTTTCAAATGTCGAGAGGGCCATCATCTTCAAATGCCGAGAGGGTCATTGCATTCAAGCTGCCAAGAGGGCCATTGCATTTTCAAACGCCGAGAGGGACATCATCTTCAAATGCCAAGAGGGCCATTGCATATTCAAACGAGGAGAAGGCCATCATCTTCAAGCGCCGAGAGGGCCATTGCATTCAAGC
Organism: Solanum sitiens; assembly: GCA_016801875.1. Lineage (NCBI taxonomy): Eukaryota > Viridiplantae > Streptophyta > Magnoliopsida > Solanales > Solanaceae > Solanum > Solanum sitiens. Next base: position 71,154 of record JABWTJ010000276.1, read on the forward strand.
CGCCAAGAGGGCCATTGCATTTTCAAATGTCGAGAGGGCCATCATCTTCAAATGCCGAGAGGGTCATTGCATTCAAGCTGCCAAGAGGGCCATTGCATTTTCAAACGCCGAGAGGGACATCATCTTCAAATGCCGAAAGGGCCATTGCATTCAAGACGCCGAGAGGGCCATTGCATCTTCAAACGCCGATAGAATTATTACATTTTCAACAACCAAGAAGGTCATTGCATCTTCAAACGCCGAGAGAGTCATTTCTTCTTCCAATGCCAAAAGATAAACATAATCTTACCAATCAAGCTTCGACAAATCATCCCACCATGGATCAACATTCATCCTTCCAATGGATCATCAATGTAGCAGCATCATCTTATCGATCGAGCATCAATATCTTCATCATCAAAGTAGCAGCAACATCCTATCAATGAAGTTCGTCATCAATAATATTACATTATCGATAAAGTCATCATCATGTCGCATCATATCAATTCATCATCTACTGTGTTAAAACTAATGGAAGATGACGTTAGAATATTTTTAAAATATGTGCCAAAGAGGGTAAAACATAGCACCTCTCTATGTAAATTACAGTTTCTACTAACAAATTTGTTTCAATATATGCCGAGAGCATCCAAGAGGATGAATTATCAAATCAAACCATAGGTGCGGACGACATCAAAAGGGATGCAGCACAACGTGGAACTTTTTCTTATCACCGAACTGGGACATAATCCAAAGAGGAGTATCAAACTCTTAGGATACGAGTTGAGGAGCAACTTGCACTACAATCAAACCACACCCCTATAAAAAGGCGTGTGGGTTTTTCTATTAGTTCATCGGTTTCAATTTAGCATCCGTGAAACATCTCGCTCTCACTGGAGGCAACTTTCTAATCTGAGTGACAGTGCACCAAGAGCTTTGGAAATTAGGTCTGTGTAAGTTCTTAATTATGGGTGTGAAGTGCACCACATTCATGGCTAAGAGGTTGCAAGCCTCTTTTTCACACTTGACTTACTCGTCATTCCTCCAGAACCAAAGGTTATCTTACATAAAATATTTTCTTTTCAACCGATCGAGTCAAACTACAAAGAGCCTGATTCCTAAGATTTAAGGATATGTAGGCGGGCTCAATGTTGAAAACTTGGCTGTATTCCGACATCCTCTTATAAATTTTGTCCTCGAGCATTCCGATCTCTTCATAATTTGATACCGTAATAGATTTCGAATTCTTTCCTAATCGTGCGTCAAATCAAGCGTATCGAACTATAAGTGGTCTGAATTCTCATATAGCTTGAGATATGTAGGAAACCCGCTACGGAGTTCAACCATAATTCCTAATTTCTAAAGTCCGTACCGAATCCCTTTCCCAAAGATAAAGATGTGGTCGGTCAAAATTGGATTCGTCAATTTCATTTGCCTCGAATTTCTTTCATCAATCCAAGTCAAACGAGAGACAGCTGTTGACACCCAAGTTTGGCCTTCCACAATATAAATTAGTCATCAAGCTTCTTAAATTTCAAACGATTTGAAATAATTAACTTTATAAAATTTTAAATATTTTTCTAGTCATTTTAAGTAATTTTGTCATTATTATAAAATTTAAAATATTAAAAAAAATTATATATTCTATATAACTTTGCATATATTTATTATATTAAGGTGAAAATCATCTCAAAAAGATTTTAGTTTTACTTAAATATTCGATTAATTAGTTTAGCTTATTTATAGTTATTTTTTTTGAATTAATAGTTTATGATTGAGTTAATTATTTTATTTCTTTAAGATTAAGAAGATCGATAATTAATTAATATTAATTTATCTTATTTATGTTTTAGTCAAATTTATCTAAATTAAACTCAATTTGGCTAAGTTGTTAACTCTAAATGGCTACAATCATTTCCTCACATTGCCTTTTTGGGTCATTTTAAGACCAAGTCTTGGGCCCTTTTTTTCTGAATTGCCAGCAGCCCATTTCCCATTCCAATTCCAGCTCAATATCTCCAACACCAAATATTTCTCAGCCCATTTTCCTTTTCAGCCGGCCCACTCTTTCTCAGCCTCAATCCAACATACATACAACAATCATATACGTACAACAACCCCAAATCCCCCCTTTCGCTTTCTTCCTCAACGCGAGAACAAAATTCAAGACTCTGCAGACCCAGAAATCGCGGACAGCAGCCAAAATCGCGAGCAGTACCAAATGCGACCCCACCTCGTACCTGCCTTCGTCTTCTTCACATTAAATCAATCCAGAAATCGCGCCAACAGTACTCTCTCATACGCAATAATCAGCCTTTCTCTGATTTTGAGCAAGGATTTGGGGATTTTGGTACAAAATTTAAAATTTGAATTCATTCAAAATCTGTCCGTTTTCCCCTTCTAATGGAGTCAATTCTCTTCCTATATATACTCTCCTTCAATTAACGTCTAGGGGGGATTCTTTTTGAAAAAAAATGATAAGGGATATTACAGAGACAAAAAAAATACAAACACAACTTGAAGTAGTAAAAACAAAACATAGAGTTTGAGCTTCTTCTATTCAAATTTAAAGTTGTTTTATTTTCTAGAGATCATCAAAATCGACTCACAGTGGTGAAAGTTCTTCGTGGTTAAGCTCGTCGTTTTAGTCGCTGCTCAGAAAAAAGTAATTTCGTTTTCCTCTTGTATTATGTTTCAATATCATAGGTTGAATCTTTGTGGAAATCTTGATGTTAAGAATATGTCACTTTTTATTTTAATCATTTGTATCAATCTCACTTTTCCTATGAATCTCTGCTCAATAAGCATCGTCTACTCTACTGGGTTGATTTTGGGTTCCACTTTGAGTTTCACTGATATGATCGCTTGATGTCTTTTCGAGCGAGTCGTTCATGTTGAATATTTTTTCGGTTTAATTCGATATCTTGTTTAATTCACACTAAGATGCTACTCACCTTTGATGAACTAGTTTGTTGCATTGATGTCGTATAGTTCCCTTTTCAAGTATGAGTATATATTATCCTAGGTTGTTTGAATGTATTAATCTGCAGAATATCAATTTTTTTAGATTATGAGGTGAGGGTTAGTCGTTTTTTCTTAAAATCTTTGATTGTCACTGTTTGATTTGGAGCCTAAAGTGTCATTTAAATTTTTATTTTTGGCCATTATCTCAGTCATATGATAGAGCAAATAGAATGCAAAACCATTAACCATGTCTTCATTTGCTTGTCGTTATGATGTTAGTTTGCTTTGTTATTAGTTGTATGGGGTCATATGAACTTATTATAAATATCGCATATACTTATGGTCTTTCTGCTTTCGTATTAATTCCTCGATATTTGGATTAGTATTGAGGTTTAGATAAAAAAGATTGCGTATAAATTTAATCAAAAGGGATAGTTTTCGTGCTAAGCTTGAAAATGAATGTTCACTGTTGCATACATTTTCCATTTCTTTGTTCTATTTTGTGCTTGACCAATTTTTCATTGTATTCTCTTCCTCAAAATGACTTCTCAATTGCATAATACCCAAAGAGACATGCTCTATGCTCAACTAGCTGCATCCATGTTGTGTTTATTTTTATATTTTTTATTTGAGTGTGTGAAGAATACCATTTTTGTTTCTTGTTTGTTCTTGCTGTCCATATGCACTTTTGCCACTGCCAAGTTTTAGATGTGTTGCTTGTTGATGCATAGTTAGTTCATTTTTCTTTTATTCTTCTCAAAGCCATCTAATTTGTTTGAGGTTTAATGAATAGCTTTAGTTACATTTTGATATGAACTACTTAAGTTACTCTTTTAAACTAAGTCAAGACGCCTTTATATTCTTATCTCAAAGCACTAATTTTATTATTTCTTTGTTTTCTTGCATGAACTCCCTTGGTTTGAGTCCATTGGACTCCCCATTGTACTTTGCATTTCTTCGAGTCGACCTTCATCATTGATCGAATTTCAAAAGCTGAAATATAGTCTCGAAAAGCTGAAAAAGTGGTTGATATGCAGTATGTATACATTCAGTATATAATGATATACAAAGGAAAATGCAGAAAAACAGGTCAAAAATGCAGATACACATGTCAAATGCTGATTACAGGTTCTGGAAAGCCACAAAGGGGTAGTATGCATTCTGTATACACTGGTATACAATAATCGAATGCATGATATACAAGTATAGGGACTAATATATGGGCATATAAATGCAAAAATACATAGATGAGGTAAAATACAGGTGTTCGGAAGCAGGAGATACATGAAAAGAGCTGTATATGTGTTGATATACACTGATATACAATCTGTGTATACAAAAACGGAATTGGGCTAAAACCTAAAAACTGGCAGCGAAATTGGCCCAAGAAGGGGCCAATTTCATTATCTCTTTCACTCTCCTAATTGTTTTGATTATGTCGACTAATTTCATTTAACTCTAACTTTAGAACTCGTAATTAACTTACTTAAATTCCCCAAAAGATGAGTTATTTTCTTTATGTTGGCTTACTATTTAAATATCTTTTGCAATCATTTTTTTATGTCGAGTATACCAGTCAAATTTATATCTTTAATGAAGTCAAAATTAGGTTCTTAAAAGATATATTCTTTAATGTTTTTCAACTAACTATATCACTATTGTTAAATTGTTTTAAGTTAGGCGAAACTTTTAATTAAAAATGGTTTGTCATGCTCAAATGAATCATATTGGTTTAAATTATTATTTCGGAAATTAATTAAATAAATTCTAATTAGTCTAGTTTTGTTAAAATTTTAATCACTTGTAATTTAAGTCAAATGTTTCTATAAAGATCCTCTTTTATTGAAAATTAAAAATTGTTCTTTGTTAAACTATTTTTACAAATTGATCTTTTCCAAAAAATAGTAAAAAAAAATAATTATTAACCTAAGTCGTAGGATAATTGCATGTTAGCGGACGCTTCAAGTGCCCTAAAACCAATCTTGAAGCGTAAATAAGAACCTCTTATCCATTTTCTCTAAATTTATTAAGATTTAATCTGTTAAAATCTTTTTAAATTAAGTTTTCTTAATTTCTTTAAAAGATTAAGTGGCGACTCTTTTCTAAGTATTTTTCTTAAAATATTTTATACTTAGAAACATTTCAAAAGTGATTTTTCTAAAGATAGTAAAATTACGGCATAAAAGTCATGATTTTGTGGAGCTTATGGGAAGCCAGAAATAATTTATGTTGGAATAATAAACAAAGTGTGCCCGCTGCCACTTTGTACCGTGCAAAGAAGGAGCTGGAGGAATGGAGGAGCGCTAATTCGGGAGCCGAGATGACTGTTGTTGCTGCTACAAAAATGGTTGCTAAATGGGATCGACCTTTGCTTGACACAATTAAATGTAATATTGATGCTTCTTACGAGATCAATACCGGTTTGGCAGGAATAGGCATGGAGCTACGTGATCATTTGGGTCAATTTATTGCGGGAAAAATTTTATTTCTTGGTCGTGTGGCTAGCCCATTGTTGGCCGAGATCATAGGGTTGCGTGAGACTCTTAGTTGGCTAAAGGAACGATTCAATAAAACGAGGTTGGTTGTGGAAACTGATAATCTACTTGTGAAGCAAGCTCTAGAAGGAAACTTGGTGAATTACTCTTACTTTGATTCATTAGTTTTTTATTGTAAAACTCTTATCAAAGAGTTACCTTTTCTTTCTTTGTCGGCTATTAAGAAATCAGCGAATCAGGTTGTTCATTGTCTTGCTAGAGCATCTGTTTCTATGTCTGGTTCGATGGAGTGGGATATTAACCCTCCATCTCTCATTACCAATGTACTCTTTTGCGATATGAAAAATACATGATAAACGAACTATTTCAACAAAAAAAAAAAGTAGAACAGTATTTCATATGAAAGATCTAAGAAGTAGAATAGTATTTCATATCAACGGATAACATAATTATAATACAACAAAAGCTAAACGTATTTCCTAACAAAATCAAATATGCACATTGATGATACTTGATGGTATAAAATAAAACAAACTACTTTAAATTAATAGAAGAAAGTATGAACTTATCGTAGAAGAAACATCAATATCGTCTACCTCTCTTTCAAAATATTCTTCTAAGCCAAAAGATCTTCTTTTGAGGAAATAATCACATAAGAAATAATAATTCAAACAACACTAAAATCACTCAAAAGAATTGTATAAAAACAAATATAGCCATGAACTAAGTGGAGAGCGTATTTGCTTGTTTAAAAAAGAAAGTGAATATCTATATATAATGAAATTATACTATTTCAAATAACTGTAAAAAAAATTTAATTTTGAAAAACGATAAAAAGTTAAACTGTGAATTTTTAATTTGTGACAATTGTTTAGCAATTAAACTCATTCTTATCCATTATTATTAAATTTCTTTTTGTTTAATTTAATATATATATTTAAAACATTTTTAATATCATGGTACATTTTATGAAGATCTAAGAAGTAGAATAGTATTTCATATCAACGGATAACATAATTACAATACAACAAAAGCTAAACGTATTTCCTAACAAAATAAAATAAGCACATTGATGATACTTGATGGTATAAAATTAAATAAACTCCTTTAAATTAATAGAAAAAAGTATGAACTTATCGCAAAAGAAACATCAATATTGTCTACCTCTCTTTCAAAATATTCTTCTAAGCCAAAATATCTTCTCTTGAGAAACTAATCACATAAGAAATAATAATTCAAACAACACTAAAATCACTCAAAAGAAATATAAACACAAATATAGCCATGAACCAAGTGGAGAGCGTATTTACTTGTTTAAAAAAGAAAGTGAATATCTATATATAATAGAAATTATACTATTTCAATTAACTGTAAAAAAAATTAATTTTGAAAAACGTTAAAAAGTTAAACTGTGAATTTTTAATTTGTGACAACTGTTTAGCAATTAAACTCATTTATCCATTATAATTAATTTCTTTTTGTTTAATTTAATATATATATTTAAAACATTTTTAATTAATTTTTTGAATTTTAAAAGTGTTAAATTTTGTGGTACTGAATGTGATACTTTTTAATTCTCCTATTATATAAATAGATTTAGATTATATATAGATATAGAATAAATTATTATTATTATATTATTATTATTGTTGTTGTTTTTAAACAATTGCCTTATATTTTAAATATTATGTCAAAATAGAAAATTTAAATATTAAAATAACGAAACAGTTTTTGTGGAAACTGTTTACCAATTTAAATTCATTCTTATCTACATTAATATTAAAAAAAAAATTGTGTAAAAATTTTTTTATTTACTTTTTCAACTTTAAAGTGTTGAATTTTGTGTTGCTGACATGTGGCAATTTACTATAAATTACATTGATTAATAATTTTAAATATTTGAAAATACATAATAAATTTGACTCAACTCTCGAAATTCTATTAGTGCCACATAAATTGGGACAAAAGAAGTGACATATATTATTTAAAAATTATAAAAAAATACTACAAATTGCAATAATTAATAACTTAAATGTGTTAAAATTATACCAACTCTCTATATTTCATTGGTATTACATAAACTGAAATAATAAAATATATATTGGGCCCGTGCTAGCACAGGCTCTAATATCTAGTATATAAATAAATCAATATATAAACTTAATTTATTGTCTAAATTTGACAATAATTATCCTTTATCATTATTTAATTTTGTTTATTTATTAAAATTATTAAAAAGGATAAATACTACCACCCTAACCATATTATCCTCTTATTAGAAGAATAAAGACATTAGAAAATTTAATAGCTAAATATAAATAAAATAAAACTAAGAAAAGGTCCTACAATAATAAAACTAACAATACCAAAAAAAAAAAGACTTGAATATCAATGTTGGCATGTTATTGAAATACCCAACCCCCCCCCCCCCCCTTCTGATCTTATAATTTAAATCATCACAATTTCAACAATATACAACATCAACATTTTAAGAAATATTATGTAACCATTTTCCTGTTTCTTTTCATGGCTTATCCGATTTTTACCATCAATGAACATTTATACGATTTTTATAATAAAATTCTTTATAGTTTTACATTTTATAGTAGAAAAAATCAAATTTTATAAAATTATAGTATAAACATGGTAAAGCGAATAAAGATCACGATCACAATAAAATATTTTAACACTAAAAATAAATAAATACGATAACAATTAATCAAGTGCTTGAATATGAAAATTGTGTAAACAGGACAATTATATAAAAGAACATAACTTTTGGTAAACTTTTGATAATTATAAATGTAAACTATCTTCTTTTCTTTTTTAATGTAAAATATGATATTTTATCTATCCTATTTTATATAGATAGAAGATTATAACTTTATTTATTTGATTATCAAATTTTAATTTTTTAAATTTATTTTTATATTTCATTTCAAATTTAAAATACACTAAAGTAATGATAACAAACGATCATATCAAATTATTTATATTTGTATTCTTATTGCAAAAACTAATTATGGAAAGTTGGATGCTTCTTTGGAAATATAAATTTATAAAAAATTTAAATAAAAAGATTTATAATTTATTTAGAAGTGGAACGGTAATGGAAAATTTTATGTCATCTAATTTTGTTTTAGTTGCCAATAAGAATTATTACTATATTTATTTTTAAAAACTAAATCAAATTGTTTAGTTTGGTATTAAAATAAAATTCAAGTAAAATTTAATAAAGATTCTTGTTAATATTACTTTCCATGATAGTTGTCATATCATTTTAATTGATTCTATATATTAATTTTTGAAATTAAACAAAAAAATTGTATTTTAATAGCTCTTCCAGTTTTCTTTTTAATTACAGAATATAAATTTAATTTATTTTAAAATTTACAATTTACAATGTAGGTAATTTTATCTGCCAAACTATATTAAAATTTAAATTTTGAATAATATCATTAATAAATTTTTGCATTTTGACAAAGATTGTTCTAAAAATTATTTCTGAAAAGAAAATAAATGCAAATCTGAAAAATTATTTCTTGTTTTGTTACAATAAGTTTTACTATTATACTTTTATGTGATATAGAAATTGAATAAAAGTGAAATTTAAACAGTTATAGATAAAATTGCTAGAGAATATCAAATCTGCAATAAAGAAGAACAAAATATTGTCAAGAAGAACTATCAAATAAAAAAGAAATTTTAACTTTCAAAACAATTAGAACACAAAATTGGACAACATATTTCAATTTCTTGACTCGTAATCTAATATGTATCAAAATTTTAAAAAAAAAAAATCATAAGAAGATGATATATGAAAAAATATATATTTTACCTTCTTTATAAAGATAACACAGCATTTTGCTCAATTGGTATGTTAATGAAGTTTATAGTTTAAAAAAAAATATGTAAATGATGTTTTATAGTGTACAAAAGAAGAGGATTTTATGGAGAAGTTACAGATGTGGGTGAGGAGGTTAATAGCAATATTTATCTTCTACTTGTTTTCCTTTTATTGTGAAATAATTGGTTACTATTATATTTTAAGTTAATTTTAAATAAATCCAAACTTATCTCTCATCAAAATTTTATGGAAATTTAGTTGTAACTACTTGCATCTTTTTTCAAACATTTAAACAAACGAATTTCATTGAACTTTTATTATTTTAAAATGAATTTCTAAATTTCAACTTTCACACTCACATTTAAAACAAATTAACAATTTTTATGTAAAATTTCTTCTTATTATTGATTGCATTAAAATGAAGTTTTTAAAAAATACTAATTATTTAAAAATTTAAAATTTATTATATAAAATTATTAAATTTAACGATTAAGAGATATATAAGAAGAATAGAAGCATTTATTCTAATCCTAAAAATAACCCGTTGATTCTTTTTAAAAAAAATTAAATCTAAATGAAAATAACTAACGCAAATTAAATTATTTAAAAATTATAATTTAAAATTGCTAAAAACAATACGTTGGATTATTTTTTAAGACTTCAAAATTGTAAATTGAAAATAACTAACACACAAAAATTGAATTATTCAAAATTGAAAATTTAACCTTTTTTTTAATTTAAAAAAACTAACTTCAAATTATGTTCCATATGTTTTTTTTTTTGGTTTAAACTCAACAAACTAATACATATATAAAAGAATAGCGTTGACAAAATAATTTTTTTAAAATAAGTTAAAACAAAAATTCTATCAAAGTATAAAACAACAGAAAAATTTAAATGCAATAGATGAAAAAATAACTAAAAAACAATTTGGTACCTTCTTATCTCGGAGAATCATAAACCAATAAATAATAAGATGTGCAAATATTTGTGATTTACTACGCATCATTGCAACTCCAACTTTTAACCTCCATTGCTTATTGTTGATAAGTTCATCCCGTCTAGGCATATTTTATCGGAAAGTATGTACATTTGAAAGAATATTGATACCCACTTATTTGAATGATAAATTACAATAAATAAATATTTTTAGAAATACAGTCTATATAATGCAAAAATTTTAATGCAAAACTTTTAAATGTATTATTATATATTAATAAAGTGGTATGACTTTGTTGTGTAATGGTCTTGGATTATAATTCCACACAATATACAACAAATATGTAAAAGAAAAAAAATAAGAAGATATGCATATATTAACAATACAATGCATGTACAGAAAGGATTGAATATTTGAAGCATTTCTTGACTTTTCGTAAATGAGTAATTGATTCCTAAATCGCTTTTGAAATATAGTATTGCAGGCAAAATCTGTGATTTATTAAAGAATAAAGATTATAAAAAAACCCGTAAAATTAACTGCTTGGAAGTTAATATCATTATCCATTTTTTTACAAAATTATAAAAAATAATAATGTATTATATATAATAATTTTAATTATTTAAAAATCTATTTTTTGTGGTGTTGACACGTAGCGTTTTTTATCTCTCCTATTATATATATATATATAGATATATATATAGATTATATACATATATATATATATATATATATATAATTTTATTATTATCTACATTTGTTTGGCTAAAAGAACTATAACATTTTTCTTTAGGCTAGTTTTATCTCAAATTCAAAATAAGAAGATGATGTATGTATATTTAGTCAAATATATACTATATCTGGATAATAGCCTAAATAAAGAATAAATATGAGAAGAGGTCTGTAACGATCCGTTAGGTCGCTTTCAAAGTTAGGACTATTTTGACTCTTTCCGTACAATTTTACATTAAAATTTTAAATTATTTGGTAACTTCGATTATTTAGGGTATTTACTAAATAATATATATTTTTTGGTTATAGTTGATAGTTAACGTGCCAAATTCACAATTCACTTAATTAATATCCTTACCACATGACCCATATATATAAAATGGAAATAAGTAAAGAAGAATTTAATATTTTCTGAGTCATAACTCAGAAACAACGAAACTTAAGAATTATATAGTGCAGTTGTGCACTATTTGCTAAGGCGGGATTACATCAATTTCAGGTAAAGGCAGTTCAATTCCTTCAATGTACATATGCAGTTGTATTATGCTTATACCTATAGTTATATAATAATTAATTATTAAGTGTACGTAGTGCTGTTTCGGAATATATATTCAACTACCTATTGATGATGACAATCATTAAATTTATGATGGCCTATGATGATTTAATAATTGAAAACCTTAGATTCTGGTGACTTTCTTTTGTATAGTATAGGCTAGTTTTGCATATTGATCCATTGTCGTAGGTTACCGACGACTCAATCAAATTTTGGATCGAAAATTTTTTTCCGGACATAATATTAAGATTCAAGTTTTGATATATTGAGATTGGTATTAGGTGTATTGCTTATTATGAACACCATTAAATTCAGGCTGAACTCATAGATGGCAACCTAAAGTTGACACCTATTTTCACGTAGATACTTCAACTAGACTTTTTTCATTTTAGACACTTTTTACTAATGTGGTAAAGTGAGTGTAACATACTCGTTAATAGCGCGTGAGAGGCATATTTAGCCTATTTTTAATTTTTTTAATCTTCTTCTTCCCCATTTTCAACCTTTACATCTTCCATTATTTTCCCAAACTTGAAATCATTCAATGGATGTCAAATTGTTTTTATTCAGATTTTTTCTTAGTTGCAATAGTCCAATTGAAAGAAGATGGAATCATTTTAAAGTTAAAAAAATATAATTATATATCAATGTTTCACGCTAAATCTTTTAACTTCCTTTTTTAAAGAATTAAGAACAAAATTAAGTAAGAAAAAAGAAAAAAAAATTGCAATCATGACTTTGCTTTATTCAATCATTATAACTTTCCAAATTTCATATTTATACTTTTAAACGACAAAAAATCAAGAAATGGATGCGGCGAAGAAGACGAAAAAATGGGAGTGGATTTGTGACAACGACCATGAAAATGGAGAATGTGTGGTGGTGGAGATGATGAAAGAGAAGGGAGAAATTTGATGGAGAAGATGACTGGGGAGGGGGGACTTGAGGGTGAGAGTTAATCATTTTTCTTCTAACTCAGAAGTCAATTCATTTTGACCTTTAATTTATTTTTGTGTATAATGATATGGTTTTAAAATGAGTTGTCATTACATAATTTGTCATTTAATCCACCTGGATACGTTTGTTCAACACACACATAGAGTGAATAGGAGATTGTGGAAAAAGTGTGAAAATGACACAACAAGTCCTAACATAAGGTGTCTAGATTGAACAAAGTTTAGTCGAAGTGTCTACGTAAAAATTAATGCCAAGTTTAGGTGGTCACCGATGTGTTCAACCTTAAATTCATTATTCTTTGGTAATGAGACTTAACTCTAAGCCTAAAATTTAGAAATATGAGTCTTGACATATTTAGTTAGAACCAAGATTTATAAATTTAACTATAGGTAAGGGTGAGTTTTGAATCTAGGTTAGGGTTATAGTAATATGGGTGTATACGGACTCACTTTCTTACAGATATTGCATATTTGATATGTTGAGAACGTCCAGAAGCTTAAAAAAAGGAAATGCAAGATCTCGAGGATTGGTGACATGTCAGCATTTGAGGTATGTTAAGACTTTCAGACATTGAAGTATATTTTCCTAATTAAATAATTAAAAACGGAATAGACAATGGGTAAGGGTGAAGGATGGGAGTCTCATACCAACGGTGTGATGGGCATTGGTACGAGTACCAGTGTTATACAGGAAAAGTTTATAACTATAGACTGCGGATTGTAATCCGAGAATGCCAAAGCATATGGGCATTAGCAAATATATTTTTGACTTGATTTCTTAAGTGTGATTATGTTTTTTACTGAACCCATACTGTGACGACCGGGGAGCACCCCCCAAAAGTTACACGTTTACTTGACCCTCGGAGGTCTTGTACAAACCTCTTAGCTATCATTCATTACATAGGTATGAAAAGTAGTGCGGAATTAAAACTTTTCACAACAATATTAATAAGAAACTTCTTTTATAAAAACTAAAGAACAAGTCTCATCGTCACAAGCCAACTTAAAGACACATCTTAATATCTTAGGGTCACGACCCTTTACATTGAAAGAAAACATACTAAGTCTTATACAAGTCTTAAAATAAAACATAGATATGTCCTTGAACATATTAAGACATACCAATCTTGAGAGAAACAACTTCCCAAGTTTTTCCTTCTAAGAACCTTCACTTGTCTTCCACCTATACTTTGAAATATAGAAGAGTATGTGGTTAGTACAAACATTAACTAAGTATGACATTATGCAAAAACATGCAACAGATGACATTTAAATCGAAACCACCTTTCATGCTATTTTGATGGAACCTTCATGAAACAAGTCACAAAACATCATATAAATCATCATTTAGCACATAAGGTAAAACTTTCATACTTCTCAACATAAAGTCATACTTACAGTAAACTCATTTATCATATAAACTCCTCTTATCCAAAGTTATCCTAAGGCTCACCTAGGTAAGACATGAAGAGATCGCCCATATAACCTCTTCAATACATACCTAAGTGATCTTTGAGACTGCCAAAGATAAGCATGCTTCATTTCATTTAACAAGTCAACATTCAAAACTAAGGACGCTAGAGGAACATACATGCATTTAGGAACTTCACATAAAGACCATCCTCCAAATCAACCCCCAATTTACACTTAGTGCAATGTGAAAATAGCATTCCATACTACTACTTCCACTTAGTGTTCCTTAGAAATCAGCATAGACTAGGCACATCACATTCATCATATACATAGCTTTAATCATACAATGCATAATATCAACATGCTTCTCTAACATTAGACATAAAGTCACATTACTTCATTTACATCATATCATGACCCATTCATACATTTTTCATATAAGAAAACACCAAGACTCCCTCCAAATATCTACTTGTGCAATGGATAGATAGCATCCCATTCCACCACCTACCATAAGTAGTACACCCTTAAGAAGACTTAATTCATAACAATCATTTGAGGGGGCTAGCTTTAACCGAATAAACCATGAGAGAACTATACATGGAATCCCGGTATTAACCCCAACCGGATGAGTGATCCCCACTTGCCTAAGGTAGGGTCATACTCTTTAACCTTTATATGGATTATCCAATAGCTACACCTATTCGGACACATAGTTAAGGGATAAAAAGATTGCTTCTAAGTAACTCATTCTCTACTAACGAGGAGCACTCATCTCAAGAGGTACTTTGGATACAACATCTCTACTCACGAAGTGTACCCACCCCTTCTTCAAATCCTCTCGGTGCTAAGCATAACTCCACCCACGTAGTCTTAAACATTCATTGACTATAGGTTAAGGGATAACTATTTAGCACCACATCTCAACTAACGATGAGTAGTTATCCTTAGAGGTTGCTTTTGAATATCCCATCTCAACTCACGAAGACTATCCAACGTCCTACCTATCTTGGGAAGCTCTTGGAAATAGTGAGATTGCTACTAAACACTTCATCTCAACTCACGAAGAGTGTTCACCCCAAAATCCCCATTTTCATTTCTAGAGTTCTTTAGGAATAGTAGGGAATGGTCTAGACACTTCACCTCTACTCACGAAAAGTGTCTACCCTACAATCCCCCATTTTCATTCATAAACTTCATTCATACATTCAAAGTGTGTGTGAGTACACGTGAGCACACCTTTCACATAATCACCATTGTTCATAACAATGACTTCTAAACATGCTCATACCTACATTCATCATAATTCACACATTATCATGCTTCACAATACATTCACATTATACCTTATTTAGACATAACATCTTCAAGATACACATTCAACTTCCTAAGACATATCATGCATATTCATTATAACATCTCTTTACTACACATTCAATGCCTTCAAGGACATACTCACAATACACATATATATTCATATACTTCAAGTAAACACCTTCACCAAAGATGGACAATACCACTCAAGATTACTTCAATAACAACTTAAGCAAGATAGATCAACTTACCCTTTTCTCAATCTTTTCCAAAATCATCATAATAAAGCATAATAAGGCAGTAGGTAATCCACAACACAACATAAGAAATACAACTCTAACAGTATCTAATCATATACATTAAACCCAGTGTTTACATTCCTACTCTATTCAAATAGGGCGAAACGTCGCGGTGACTCAAAAAATAATTAATTGATTCAATTTTAAAAAATTTAAGGAATAAACGAATTTTAAAAGGAGTCTCGATCTAATTTTAGGAAAAAACTAGGAAACCAATTAAATATCTACGAAACCATTAGTTCTAGGTAAGGGTTCAAGTTATTCCGAAGGGAAGGTGTTAGGCACCCTTCGAAATCCACAATTGTGGGTACCGATTGAATTCATTTTTTTTTAAATTGAGGAGGAAATAAAAATAATATACAAGTATAATAACATGCAACATACACAAATAGTAAAATAAAATAATAATATAAGACACAGACTAAAATTTGCCTAACGTCGATAATATACATAATAAATAATAAAACAATATGATTCGAACTTCATTCGAATAACTCCAATGGAAAAACATCTTGGGTACTTGTAAAGACACTTAGTAAAAGTGTTAATAGTAAATAAATATGAAATAAAAAAATAAATGAAATAAATAACTAAAAATAAAACTCGTCTTAGTAACATGGAAAGCCTTGGAAATCGACGATAATTTCTTTATCGGCCAATTTAACAAATAAATAATATAAACTTAATTAAATTTCCGTCTTATAAAAATGTGAAGGCCTCCAAAACCGACGGAGTGATTTTCTCATTGGCCATTTTTAACTTGTAAACAAAAATTTAAAACAAACATGAAGTAAATTAAGGTAAAGTGCAACAACCAAATGATATGAACATAATCAAATAATAATGATGAGAATAACTTAGCTACTAGAAATTGAAAAAAAAATAATCTAAAGAACGACATTCAATCAATAAATTGACGTAATAATATAATAAAGTTAACAACAAATAGTATAAAATTTGTTAAACTAAATAAATTCTAATTCATTAACAACATTAATTAGAAGCAATAGAAATGATAAAATAAAGAAACAATAGTTAACAAAATAAAGACATTAATAATTGGAGCAACAATCAGTAAATGACACAAGGTATATTGACCATTTTCCCGTATAATAATAGTAAAATAAAATAATATATTAATCAAGCCAAAAACTAAAGTAAAATAATAAAAACTAAAAAAAAATTAATGTTAAATCAATGGCAGCAAAAAAATCTATCTACATCAAAATAATAATTTAATAATATATAAACCAAGCACAATACAAAATGAATAAGCCATTACCAAAGATGTAAACTAAGGAACAATACTAAAAACAGCCGAATAATTTTTAATTTGAATAAAAAAACAAGAGAACGGAAGCAAATAAAAGCTGATTACCAGATAAAGTGAATGAGGAATGGTCACCAGTGGTAAGTCTTTTCCGGCCAGATTTGGAGATTTAATGAAGTTGCCGGAGCTGGTGTTCTCCAGCATTGGAGGTCGGAGCTGATACACCTGCGAAACAAAAAAAAGAACAAAAAATCAAAAAGGAAGAAGGGCAAAGGGAACTGGCCCTTCTTCTTTGCTCCAACTCACCGGAGCTGCTTTGTTCAAGAAGTGGTGGCGTCTGCTCACCTGAAAAAAAAAGGGAAAAGAATCAAAAGGGTTTTTGTGGTGTGGTCAGTTTTTATCTGCTGAGTTGAGGAAAAGGAAAATGGGGGTCTGCTTTGTTGTTGTTCACTGGTTCAAAATGTGGTGGCGATTTGGGGTGGTGTGGTCGAGATTCTGGCCGGGGTTTTGGTCGAAAATGGGTGAGATTGTTGGAGCTTACCGAAAATGGAGAAAGGGAGGAAGATCTGTGTGATTTCGCCGGAAAAAAAAAGAGAAAATCGCAAAGGATTTTCTGGTGGTGTGGTTGTGTTCTTGGAAAAGAGAATAGGTAGTGAAGAAACGAAAGAATAGAAGAGGGGTGGATTGACCAGTGAGGTATCATTTTGGTGGTGACTGGTCGGAACTCCGGCGAAAGTTCGCCGGAGAAAGATAATGAACTATAGAAGAGTTAAAAATCTGAAAATTTAACCCCCTTCCCCCCCAAATTCTAAAATTATTTCCATCTCATATTTTGACCTAGTTAATAACTTAAATAAGAAAACACAAAATGGGCTCAAATGATGGGCTTAGCATTGTGATCTAAAATTATCTGAATAGAATTTCTAAATTTTTTTCGTATTTGAATAAATTTTAGATTGTGCTAAATTCAACATAAATATTAACAAATGTAACAAATAAAATGAATTTTAAAAAAATATAATGAACGTAACTAATGACATATAAAGATGCAATTTTAATATTAACTAATAAGAAATTCTAAATTCTAATAAATAAGGATAGTTATCGATAAACTTATTCAAAAATTATAAAAAATATATTTTTGAACTATTAAATAAATAAACTTAAAAATTACTAATTTTTAAAATGTTAGGCCAAAATTGGGTGTCAACAGTTGTCCTTTTCGTTGTGTATGATTGATGAAAGAAATCGTGGACAACGAAAATTGATAAACCCAATTTTGACCAAACACATGACCTTTGTAGAAAAGTGCGGTGAAAATGTAGTGGAAGTCAATCCCGAACTTGCATCTAAAAGGTTCCACGCTGTGTTGCGTCCTTGTTGAAATAATCCGCACATGTGGCTCCGCTGAGAGTGCATCCTCTAGAATGTTCTAAAAAAACAAAGATAAAACTCATTATTATAAACAAAACTAAAAGAAAAAGGGTAGCATCTCTTATGATACGATGAATGAAGATAAATACAGGTCCCTTGGTAGGACGAATAAAAAAGATGATGATCCATCAGTAGGATTTTGAATGTATGTCAATCAGTAGGACGAAATAAAAAAATGATCCATCGGTAGGATTTTGAATAAATGTCCATCGGTAGGACAAATGGAAAAAGATGATTCATCGGTAGGATCTTGAATGTATGTCCATCGGTAGACAAATAAAAATTCTTTCACCACAAGTCTCCTCCGGCTTGAAAGTTGCAAAGATATGGTGCACATCCTTCACCACCGAATAGATGCGACTTAAATGCAAAAATATCTTTCAACGCAAGTTACCACCGACTTGAACATTGAAAAGATATGGTGCACATCCTTCACAACCGAATAGATGCGACTTAAATGTAAATATCTTTCAACGCAAGTTTCCACCGACTTAAACATTGAAAAGATATGGTGCACATCATTCATCACCGAATAAATGCGTCTTAAATGCATATACCTTTCAACGCAAGTTTCCACCGACTTGAACATTGAAAAGATATGGTGCACATCATTCACCACCGAATAGATGTGACTTAAATGCAAAAATATCTTTTAACGCAAATTTCCACCGACTTGAACATTGAAAAGATATGGTGCACATCCTTCATAACCGAATAGATGCGTCTTAAATGCAAAAATATCTTTCAACCCAAGTTTCCACCGACTTGAACATTGAAAAGATATGATGCACATCCTTCACCACCGAATAGATGCGTCTTAAATGCAAATATCATTCAACGCAAGTTTCTACCGACTTGAACGGTGAAAAGATATGGTGCACATCTTTCACCACCGAATAGATGCGTTTTCAATTTAATGGCCTTCTTGGCGAATGAAAAATGCAATGACTCTTTTGGCAAATGAAAAATGCAATGACCCTCTTGGCAAATAAAAAATGCAATTATCCTTTTGAAAAATGAAAAATGCAATGACCTTTTCGGTAAATAAAAAATGCAATAACCTTCTCAGTAAATAAAAATGTAATGGCCCTCTTGGCAAATAAAAATGCAATTGCCCTCTTGGCAAATGGAAAATGCAATGGCTCTCTTGGCAAAATAAAAAATGCATTATCCTTTCGGAAAATGAAAAAATGCAATGACCTTTTTGGTAAATAAAAAATGTAATGACCCTCTTGGAAAATAAAAATGCAATCGCCCTCTTGGCAAATAAAAAATAAAATTATCCTTTCGGAAAATGAAAAATGCAATGACCTTTTCGGTAAATAAAAAATGCAATGACCTTCTAGTAAATAAAAAATGTAATGGCCTTCTTGACAAATAAAAATGCAATCGCTCTCTTGGCAAATGAAAAATGCAATGACCCTCTTGGCAAACTGAAAAATGCATTATCCTTTCGGAAAATAAAAAAATGCAATGATCTTTTCGGTAAATAAAAATGTAATGACCCTCTTGGCAAATAAAAATGCAATCGCCCTCTTGGCAAATAAAAAAAACAATTATTCTTTGTGAAAATGGAAAATGCAATGGCCTTCTCAGCAAATAAAAATGCAATGAAAATACAATTGATGGATGGCCCAATGATTTTCCACTGTTACAAGGTGGATGGCTCGATGATTGTCCAATTGTAACGAGGTGAATGGCTTGATGATTGTCCACTGTAACGAGGTGGATGGCTCGATGATTGTCCACTGTAACGAGGTGGATGGCTCGGTGATTGTCCACTGTAACAAGGTAGATGGCTCGGTTATTGTCCAACTGTAACGAGGTGGATGGCTCGATGATTGTCCAACTGTAACAAGGTGGATGGCTCGATGATTGTCCAACTGTAACGAGGTGGATGGCTCGATGATTGTCCAACTGTAACGAGGTGGATGTCTCGATGATTATCTACTCTAACGAGGTGGATGGCTCGATGATTGTCCAATTGTAACGAGGTGGATGGCTCGGTGATTGTCCAACTGTAATGAGGTGGATGGCTCGATTATTGTCTTGAAAGTGTCATCGCTTCAATGCTTTCACCTGCTCCTATACTTAAAAAGAAACAATCAGTATATACAATGTCGCCTTAACTAGCGACTTAGTCAAGAAACCTTGAGAAAAGATTCTTTAAAAGAGAATATGTATAAAAGTATGATCATTTTAACACATGTGAGCAATCAACATTTTACTCTTAACCCTTTTATGTTTATTGTGACTCAAGATTTATTGAGGATTTGTACGAGGAGTTTTTGGCTTGCCATGACAACGCTGAAGATTTGCAAGTTGACTTTGAGCTTCAAGCGCCGAATGATTTTTAAAGTTACTATCAAGCTTCTCACAGTATTTATTGGAATTATTGAGGTCTTTCTCAAAAATTCTGTCCCAGTTAAAACTTGTGGCAAATCTCAAAATGATCTCCAATCTTGACTCATTGGAGATAACACCTTTATTGTGAATTTTTGAGATATTCTCAAAAATTCTGTCCAAGTTTTTATTTCAAGGAGAAATAAAAATTACACTGGGTATATGACTGAGCCGTCGCGGCGCCTACATATCCCGTTGAGCTAGGAATCAGGTCAAATGTAGTTCCAATCTTGTGGATGATGAATACTGCAAAGAATCTGAAAGATTATCAGTAGAAAATGCACAATATGAACATGATAAAATATGAAAATGGTATTCCTTGCTATATTCAAAGCCTAAAGACAAGATATATCACATTTTTGGGATGGACAACCCAATGAAGTAAAATAGGCGTCTCACACATATAAGATTAACTTAATAACACTTTTTATAATGAACAGCTCAAAAGACAATTTTTTTTCTTTTTTTTTAATAATTATAAATAAATAAAAGAATCTAAAAGAAAGTTTGAAAATATTACAGAGTGGGTGCTTGATAACTTTTTTTTCTTTTCTTTTTGCAAAATAAAAAATGTGATGAGATAGTCAAATCTTCACCACAATTGGTACCAACAGTTAGGATTGCAGGTAAATCTCTCATTCCCTTTCTTTTTTTTTTCTCTTTTAAGATTGAATTTAAGGTAATTACTATAGCTTCAAGTGTACCTCAAATATACTTAAGGATCAACAAGATCCGTTCATCTTGCTTCAAACAAAGGTTTTGAATTGTATCAATCCTCATGTTTCAAGTGCCCTCACGACAAAGACTAGTCCTATTTCACACATATTTGAAACATTTGATTATAGGACATTTTTCAAAGTGCACTCACACTCACAAGAATGTTCAATGCACACAACTGTGATACCATATGTTTGATCCTTATGTAAATCTCCACTAATGTGAGAATATTTGGAATGAGATCATGTAGGGCTTGTCATTGGCTTGTAACGTAGGCTTAGGTATGAGTAGGATATTTATTTAGAATAAAAGTGACTTAATTCATCCTTGAGCGTCACACAGAATTTGTGGACTTAATGATTGGTACGCCTTTGGCGTTAGATCCTCTTCATTGTTCTCCCCCCTTTCAACTTCTTTTGAATTCTCATTTTTGATGCTTTTCCCTTCTTCTTCTTTTTTCCCCTTTGTTTCGACTTCTTTTGAGTCCTTATTTCTTGGAGCTTTTCATTTATTTTACTTCTTTCTTATACATTTTTCTTTTTTTTGTTGGAGTATTTTCCTTCCCACCTTTCATTGACCTTGTAATGATATTTTTGTCTTTCTTTATTTCTTTTACCTTTTCTTTCTTCCTTTCTTTCTTTTTCTCTAGAAGTCTTTTGCTTCCTTGACTTTGGGAGACTCGATATCTTTACTTTTGAAAATTTCAAACATGGATCTTCTCTTATAATTTGCACATTCTTGGTGCACTCAAGAAGGTTGGGCCAAGAGAGGATAGTGCTTGTAAGCACTCAAAAGGGTAGTGGTTAAGATGTGGTTGTCCAAAGAAAGGTTTCAGGCTCAAAGTGGGAAAATTAGGAATTAATGTAATTTGGTAGGCTTTGAAAGGCACAATCGGGTCAAAAAAGGCCTACAATCCTTTCTCAAACCAAACATTACTCAGAATTTTGCCTCGAAAAATATTCAAGTCAAGTTCTAGATCAACAGTGTAATATAATTGAACTCTGATCAAAAGTTCACCACACAATGCACATGAAACATAAGATTGGTTTTGTTCTTGTCTTGATTGCATGCAAGAGAATTTTCAAGCATCACAAAAGTACAGATAAGAGGTACCACAAGAATCTATAGTTTACCACAAAGTCAGTCTTTTCCATCATATCAAATATATTTACATGCTCTTAACTGCATAGGTCCCAACCGAGCTGAAGACATGACTCTTACATTGTGTACAAGTTATTTTATTTTTTGAAAGAATGATTATCGAACCCGAGAAGGGCTGCCTACGTATCTCATCAAAATGAGAATCAGGTGTGCGTAGTTCATGCAGATATGACTTTGAAAATATTTAACAAACTATTTTATTTTTACTTTATTTTTTTATTTTTTAGAAAAAATAATACCGAACCCAAGAAGGGTTGCCTACGTATCTCACTAAATGAGAATCAGGTTCGCGTAGTTCGTTCAGATATGACTTGAAAAATATTCACAAACTATTTTATTTTATTTTTTAACTTTTGGAAAAAATAATACCGAATCAAAGAAGGGTTGCCTACGTATCTCACCGAAATGAGAATCAGGTTCGCGTAGTTCGTTTAGATAAGACATAATAATTTAAAGATTTAGACAAACTCAAAGAATTTCTAGGTCTAGCGCCACTAAAATTTGTAGTCATGAAGTGTTTTTGACCCCCATTTTTTTCCCGCACCAATATGTTTTATAGCCTCTTAATCGTCAATCTTTATACTGTCTTTTGAATGTAACCTACGAATTTCCACAGTAATTTCTACGTATATTCTTTTTGGATGTTTTCTTGGAACTGTCTCCTCCCAATTTTCACGAGATCCAGACATTGTTATGACCATCCCCGACTGATGTCGGGGACGGTATTCCTACAAAAATATGAGAAATATGTGAGAGCAGGACCATCATGCAAAATAATAAATAAATAAAATGGGTGCCACCTCACAGTCAAATACTCCCCTGATTTATCGTTTTGACTTGATATAATTGAGAAATGCAAGGACTCTAATTTCGCTAATCCTCTTGTCTCTTGCAACTTCGGACAAATAATGATTTCTGAATTCGGACATAAATCAACCTTTCGCTTTGAAGAACAACTCAAAAGGTAAGAGTGTTAGTTCTTGTTCATAATGGATAATGCAAAATATCACACAAATAATGAATTAAACACATAAGTACTGTTTTAATTAACGACAAACTGAAACATATAATATAGCATACAAACAATTATTGCGCGTCCTATACAAATATGTGACCCTTTTATGTCTAGGATAGGCCTATCAATTTGAAGGATGTATTACGCCATTTGACAACTTTCCATTGTCCCCCAAAACACTTAGTACAATTTTATGAATAAATGAAATAAAATTATGAAGTAAGGGGAAAAAGAAAGAAGAAGGAAAAAAATACAAATATTCAATCTCACGTAGGGGTACCATCCTATTCTAAGCCTTTGCGGAAGAATCTTCATCTTGAACTTCTTGTCATCTTCGATTGCCAACACTTTTGGATGGAATGATAGTTCGTGAAGACCCAAGTTTGACAAAAGTAAACTATTAAAATAACCTTCTAATTCAGATGGACAGTGATTTGTCAAACGACGTATACATCCTTCAAATTACACACAATTATGATCGTCCTTTTAGGCTAGAGGCCATTATGGACTCAAGCTGGTCTTTCTAATGGACCCAGCACGCCTTGGGTGTTAGGGTCATCTTAGGTCACGCTAAATCCGGAATTTGATTTCGCTCTACGCTAGTCGACTAAGAGTTGGTTTAGAAATGACGGTTACCCGAGTCGGACAAATAATAGGGTGAAACTAATAAACGACGTTGGATGACCGCAAACCAACTATTCGTTTATTACTTTCAAAAAAATTAGACTTGTGTGTTTTCTAAAGGACAGTCGTGATAAGCCACGTAACCGCCTTGTCCTAATGCATTTTATTTGTCATTTGGCGGATATTATGCCATGAAGTGCAATGATAATATACATACAATAAAAAAAATGAATAAACAACAAATACAATATACACATAATCAGCGAAATATAAAAATAGAAGGTATAACACAATAAAAGAAAATTTTCCTCAATTTGAAAAAAAATGAATTCATATGGTTAGAACCTCTAATACTCCTCAGCGGAGTCTCCATTCTGTTTACATCCCTACTCTATTCAAATAGGGCGAAATGTCGCGGTGACTCAAAAAATAATTAATTGATTCAATTTTAAAAAATTTAAGGAATAACGAATTTTAAAAGGAGTCGCCACCTTAGGAAAAAACTAAAAAATCAATTAAATATCTACGAAACCATTAGTTCTAGGTAAAGGGTTTAAGTTATTCCGAAAGGAAGGTGTTAGGCACCCTTCGAAATCCAAAATGGTGAGTCCCGATTGAATTTATTTTTTTTTTAAATTGAGGAGGAAATAAAAATAATATACAAGTATAATAACATGCAACATACACAAATAGTAAAATAAAATAATAATATAAGACACAGACTAAAATTTGCCTAACGTCGATAATATACATAATAAATAATAAAACAATATGATTCGAACTTCATTCGAATAACTCCAATGGAAAAACATCTTGGGTACCTGTAAAGACACTTAGTAAAAGTGTTAATAGTAAATAAATATAAAATAAAAAAATAAATGAAATAAATAACTAAAAATAAAACTCGTCTTAGTAACATGGAAAGCCTTGGAAATCGACGATAATTTCTTTATCGGCCAATTTAACAAATAAATAATATAAACTTAATTAAATTTCTGTCTTATAAAAATGTGAAGGCCTCCAAAACCGACGGAATGATTTTCTCATTGGCCATTTTTAACTTGTAAACAAAAATTTAAAACAAACATGAAGTAAATTAAGGTAAAGTGCAACAACCAAATGATATGAACATAATCAAATAATAATGATGAGAATAACTTAGCTACTAGAAATTGAAAAAAAAAAAATCTAAAGAACGACATTCAATCAATAAATTGACGTAATAATATAATAAAGTTAACAACAAATAGTATAAAATTTGTTAAACTAAATAAATTCTAATTCATTAACAACATTAATTAGAAGCAATAGAAATGATAAAATAAAGAAACAATAGTTAACAAAATAAAGGCATTAATAATTGGAGCAACACTCAGTAAATAACACAAGGTATATATTGACCATTTTCCCGTATAATAATAGTAAAATAAAACAATATATTAATCAAGCCAAAAACTAAAAAAAATTAATGTTAAATCAATGGCAGCAAAAAAAACTATTTACATCAAAATAATAATTTAATAATATATAAACCAAGCACAATACAAAATGAATAAATGTTCATATTAGCCATTACCAACGATGTAAACTAAGGAACAATACTAAAAACAACCGAATAATTTTTAATTTGAATAAAAAATAAGAGAACGAAAGCAAATAAAAGCTGATTACCAGATGAAGTGAATGAAGAATGGTCACCAGTGGTAAGTCTTTTCCGGCCAGATTTGAAGATTTATTGAAGTTGCCGGACCTGGTGTTCTCCAACATTGGAGGTCGGAGCTGATACACCTGCGAAACAAACAAAAGAACAAAAAATCGAAAAGGGAGAAGGGCAAATGGAACTGACGTTCTCTTCTTCTTTGCTCCAATTCACCGGAGCTGCTTTGTTCAAGAAGTGGTGGCGGCTGCTCACCGGAAAAAAAAAAGGGAAAAGAAGCAAAAGGGTTTTTGGGGTGGTGTGGTCGATTTTTGTTTGCTGAGTTGAGTAAAAGGGAAATGGGGGTCTGCTTTGTTTTTGTTCACTGGTTCGAAATTGGTGGCGATTTGGGGTGGGGTGGTCGAGGTTCTGGCCGGAGTTTTGGTCGGAAATGGGTGAGATTGTTGTTCCAACTTGGAGCTTACCGGAAATGGAGAAAGGGAGGAAGATCTGTGTGATTTCGCCGGAAAAAAAAAGAGAAAATCGCAAAGGGTTGTTTGGTGGTGTGGTTGTGTTCTTGGAGAAGAGAATAGGTAGTGAAGAAATGAAAGAAAAGAAGAGGGGTGGGTTGACCAATGAGGTATCATTTTGGTGGTGACTGGTCGGAGCTCCGACGAAAGTTCGCCGAAGAAAGATAATGAACTATAGAAGAGTTAAAAATCTGAAAATTTAACCCCCCTCCCCCCCCAAAATCTAAAATTATTTCCCATCCCATATTTGACCTAGTTAATAACTTAAATAAGAAAACACAAAATGGGCTCAAATGATGGGCTTAGCATTGTGATCCAAAATTATCTGAATAGAATTCCTAAATTCTTTTTCGTATTTGAATAAATTTTAGACTGTGCTAAATTCAACATAAATATTAACAAATGTAACAAATAAAATGAATTTTAAAAAAATATAATGAACGTAACTAATGACATATAAAGATGCAATTTTAAAATTAACTAATAAGAAATTCTAAATTCTAATAAATAAGGATAGTTATCGATAAACTTATTCAAAAACTATAAAAAATATATTTTTGAACTATTAAATAAATAAACTTAAAAACTACGAATTTTTAAAATGTTAGGCCAAAATTGGGTGTCAATACCCACTTCATAAGACAAAAATTGAGAATATGCATGAGCAAGGGTTCATTGGGATTTTCACCTTAAAATCATCAACTAACATTGAAAATATCACATTTCATACATTAAAATATTTTCATGCAAAGACCCATGCTTAGAATCAAAATAGAAGAATTTGGAATTTGAAACCCTTTTTGAAAAGCCTTTGAATGGGATCTTTCAATGAAAGAAGAGTCAACGATGAACTATCATACCTTAATTGAAGAAAACCCACGAGATTTGGTGAAGAAACTTGAAGAATTTTGACCTTCTTCCTTGGAGCTTCAAAGCTTCATCAATGGAGGTTTTTGGAGAGAGGGTTTTGGAGAGCTTTGTTTTAAATTTGAGGGTTTTGATTTGATGGTTGAATTAGGTTTTATAGTGACTAAATAATCGTCCATAAATATTCCCCAAAGTAACCAAAAGACCCCTACACTAATAGGATATTTTTAAACAAATCAACTTAACTTAAATTTTCATAATTATCGTCGAAAAACAAGTCCGCCACGCGGAGCTGTTTCCACAAGATTTTTGAAAATAAAATTTGAGACAGAAGATTCTGTATTGTGTCCGCGACGCGGACCAAAAATTTTGCCCAAGGTTCACCAAGTACGCGACGCGGACTGGTTTCACTAATGAACAACTTTGGCTGCCTTGGGCAACTTGTTGGCCCAAGGTTGGGTCCTCCTCAAGGACCCCTAGGGCGGTCCTTGGGGAGTAATAACCGGAGGTTTTGACCCTAAACATCTACTTCTAGGTGTTAGAGTCATCCCCATTGATTTTAGACTCCAAACAACACCTAAAAACACAATAACATACAAGGACACACTAGCGCGCACACAAGGCTAGTTTCTGAACGTCTTGGCCGTCCCTTGACGTTTGACTTCCAAACTCTTCAAAATGACTTCTTAGGATATTATTCATCATTTTAATACCTCATTAGCTCATAAAATACAAGCGAAGATCTATTTAGACCTATTTTATTATGAGGGTCGCTATAGTCTCCCCTACTTAGAAAACCATTCGTCCTCGAATGACACTAAACACTTCCAAGGACACCAAGGATTCAACTAGTAGCTAAAAACACATAACATCATGGGAATAACATTCATAGTCAATGCACCAAACATACAAGAAACACAAACTTCATATCATTAAGCACTCTAAGCTACACAAGCAAATTTGGAATTATTTTCACAACTCAAAGTACACACTTACTTCATCATTTTCATTTCATTCATCGAGGAAATAACTTCTCCAACAAGTCCTAACATATGGTGTCTAGAATGAACAAAGTTTAGTTGAAGTGTCTACGTAAAAATTGATGCCAAGTTTAGGTGGTCACCGATGAATTCAACCTTTAATTCATTATTCTTTGGTAATGAGACTTAACTCTAAGCCTAAAATTTAGAAATATGAGACTTCACATATTTAGTTAGAACCAATATTTATAAATTTAGCTATAGGTAAGGGTGAGTTTTGAATCTAGGTTAGGCTTATAGTAATATGGGTGTATACGGACTCACTTTCTTACAGATATTGCATATTTGATATGTTGAGAACATCAGAAGCTTAAAAAAAAGGAAATGCAAGATCTCGAGGATTGGTGACATGTCAGCATTTGAGGTATGTTAAGACTTTCAGACTTCATTGAAGTATGTTTTCCTAATTAAATAATTAAAAACGGAATAGACAATGGGTAAGGGTGAAGGATGGGAGTCTCATACCAATGGTGTGATGGGCATTGGTACGAGTACCAGTGTTATACAGGGAAAGTTTATAACTATAGACTGCGGATTGTAATCCGAGAATGCCAAAGCATATGGGCATTAGCGAATATATTTTTGACTTGATTTCTTAAGTGTGATTATGTTTTTTATTGAATCCGTACTGTAACGACCAGGGAGCACCCCCCAGAAGTTACACGACGTACTTGACCCTTGGAGGTCTTGTACAAGCCTCTTAGCTATCATTCATTACATATGTATGAAAAGTAGTGCAGAATTAAAACTTTTCACAACAATATTAATAAGAAACTTCTTTTATAAAAACTAAAGAACAAGTCTCATCGTCACAAGCCAACTTAAAGACACATCTTAATATCTTAGGGTCACGACCCTTTACATTGAAAGAAAACATACTAAGTCTTATACAAGTCTTAAAATAAAACATAGTCTATGTCCTTGAACATATTAGGACATACCAATCTTGAGAGAAACAACTTCCCAAGTTTTTCCTTCTAAGAACCTTCACTTGTCTTCCACCTATATTTTGGAATATAGAAGAGTATGGGGTTAGTACAAACATTGACTAAGTATGGCATTATGCAAAAACATGCAACAGAGGAAATTTTAATCGAAACCACCTTTCATGTTATTTTAATGGAACCTTCATGAAACAAGTCACAAAACATCATATAAATCATTATTTAGCACATAAGGTAAAACTTTCATACTTTTCAACATAAAGTCATACTTACAGTAAACTCATTTATCATATAAGCTCCTCTTATCCAAAGTTATCCTAAGGCTCACCTAGGTAAGACATGAAGAGATCGCCATATAACCTCTTCAATATATACCTAAGTGATCTTTAAGACTACCAAAGATAAGCATGCTTCATTTCATTTAACAAGTCAACATTCAAAACTAAGGACGCTAGAGGAACATACATGCATTTAGGAACTTCACATAAAGACCATCCTCCAAATCAACCCCCAATTTACACTTAGTGCAATGTGAAAATAGCATCCCATACTACTACTTCCACTTAGTGTTCCTTAGAAATCACCATAGACTAGGCACATCTCATTCATCATATACATAGCTTTAATCATACAATGCATAATATCGACATGCTTCTCTAACATTAGACATAAAGTTACATTACTTCATTTACATCAAATCATGACCCATTCATACATTTTTCATATAAGGAAACACCAAGACTCCCTCCAAATGTTAACTTGTGCAATGGATAGATAGCATCCCATTCCATCACTTACCCTAAGTAGTACACCCTTAAGAAGACTTAATTCATAAAATTCATTTGAGGGGGCTTTCTTTAACCGAATAAACCATGAGAGAGCTAGACATGGAATTCTGGTATTAACCCCAAACGGATGAGGTATCCCCACTTGCCTAAGGTAGGGTCATACTCTTTATCCTTTACATGGATTCTCCAATAGTTACACCTATGCGGGTGCATAGTTTAGGGATAAGAAGATTACTTCTATGTAACTCATTCTCTACTAATGAGGAGCACTCATCTCAAGAGGTACTTTGAATACAACATCTCTACTCAGGAAGTGTACCCAACCCTTCTTCAGATCCTCTCGGTGCTAAGCATAACTCCCCCACGGAGTCTTAATCATTAATTGACTAAAGATTAAGGGATAACTATTTAGCACCACATCTCAACTAACGATGAGTACTTATCCCTAGAGGTTGCTTTTGAATTCCCCATCTTAACTCACGAAGAGTATCCAACCTCCAACCTATCTTGGAAAGCTCTTGGGAATAGTGAGGTTGCTACTAAACACTTCATCTCAACTCAACAAGAGTTTTCACCCTAAAATCCCCATTTTCATTTCTAGAGTTCTTTAGGAATAGTATGGAATGGTCTAGACACTTCATCTGTACTCACGAAAAGTGTCTACCCTACCCATTTTCATTTATAAACTTCATTCATACATTCAAAGTGTGGGTGAGTACATGTGAGCACATTGACTTCTAAACTTGCTTATACCTACATTCATCATAATTCACACACTATCATGCTTCATATATATTCACATTATACCTCATTTAGACATAGCATATTCAAGATACACATTCAACTTGGTAAGACATATCATGCATATTCGTTATAACATCTCTTTACTACACATTCAATGCCTTCAAGGCCATAATCACAATACACATATATATAATCATATACTTCAAGTAAACACCTCCACCAAAGGTGGATCATACCACTCAAGCCAATAACAACTTAAGCAAGATAGATCAACTTACCCCTTAATCCAAGCCTTTACCACCTTTTCTCAATATTTTCCAAAATCATCATAATAAAGCATAATAAGGCAGTAGGTAATCCACAATACAACATAATAAATACAATTCTAACATTGTCTAATCATATAGATAAACCCATTTCATAAGTCAAACGTTTAGAATACATGAGCATGAGTTCATTGGGGTTTTCACCTTAAAATCATCAACTAACATTGAAAATATCACATTTCATTCATTAAAATGTTTTCATGCAAAGACCCATGCTTAGAATAAAAAATAGAAGAATTTAGAATTTGAAACCCTTTTTGAAAAGCCTTTGAATGGTCTCTTTCAATGAAAAAAGAGTCAAGGATGAACTACCATACCTTAATTGAAGAAAACCCACGAGATTTGGTGAAGAAACTTGAAGGAATTTGACCTTCTTCTTTTGAGCTTCAAAGCTTCATCAATGGAGGTTTTTGGTGAGTGGGTTTTGGAGAGTTTTGTTTTAAACTTGCGGTTTTTAATTTGATGGGTCAATTAGGGTTTAAAGTGACTAAATAATCGTCCACAAATATTCCCCAAAGTACCCAAAATACCCTTACACTAATTGGACCTTTTTAAACAAGTCAAATTAACTTAAATTTTCAAACTTATCGTCGGGAAACAAGTCCGCGACGCGGAGCTCTTCCCATAAGATTTTTGACGATAAAATTCGTGACAGAAGAGTCCGCATTGTGGTCGCAACGCTGACCAAAAATTTGGCCCAAGGTGCACCAAGTCTGCGATGCGGACTAGTTTTACTAATGAACAACTTTGGCTGCCTTGGCAGCTTGCTGGCCCAATGTTGTGTCCTCCTCAAGAACTCCTAGGGCGGTCCTTGGGGAATCATAACCGGAGGTTTTGACCCTAAACATGTACTTCTAGGTGTTAGAGTCATCCCCACTGATTTTAGACTCCAAACAACACCTAAAAACACATATAACATACAAGGACACACTAGCACACACACAAGGCTAGTTTCCAAATGTCTTGGTTGTCCCTCGACGTTTGACTTCCAAACTCTTGAAACTGACTTCTAAGGCTATTATTCATCATTTTAATACCTCATTAACTCATCAAACACAAGTGAAGCTCTAGTTAGACCTATTTCATTATGAGGGTCGCTACACGTATATTGGTGATAGCTGAGGCGATTACATATCATCTTGATATTTCATTGATTGAGGTGCATCATTATCCCTTTTATTAATATTATATTGTGCACATGCACTGACATGATATTGAGTATAAGTTGGGCACGTGGAGAACGTCCGTGTTGGGGATGATGAGATATTAAGATTATAATTTGGGCACGTGGAGATCGTTCGTGTGGAAATTGTTTGATTTTATGCTAGTTTGTTGAAATTGTTCGCACAGACACGTGGAGATCATCTGTGTCCGTATATGGACCTCGCGAGTCCCCCATGGGTCATGAACTCTCGATGTATTTCCGAGGAGTATCATGTATATACAGTTGATAGAGTGATGGACAACTGAGGCATATTATTTCATACTGACGCATTGCATTGCATCTCATTACATCCCTCATTCACATTGATTATGTGTTTTACTTATATTTGGAAATTTTGTGACATTTGGTTATCCCTATTGATGATAACTTGGTCGATAAGTATGATATAAACTAGTAAAATCAAAGGATTATTTTCTTATATACTCCCGTCACTACTTTCTCATTGTCGGTCTATGAGATATACCTGGTACACGAGATTTCGTACTCATACTACACTTACTGCACTCTTTTGTGGTGCAAATTGAATTTCAAATTTGAGTGTATTTTGTGGAGCTTCCAGAGCTGAGTATTTGAATTGTGTTGTGAGCTACTTGGTTGTTCTGTGGCTCACACCTCCCTCTATGTCTCTGGTTATCATTTTATTTTAGTATTTAGGATATTCCTTACGTTTAGGTTTGTCATTTAATTCAAGACTTGTATTATAGTTTAGAGGCTCTTGTACTTATGACACTAAATCTTGGGGATGGTATTTTAGGTTTCCGCATACAATACTTGTAAATGACTTAGTGTTTGGATATGATGTTTTTGCTTATCTTTGTACTTTAAAGATTAAATTGAATTGGTAAAGGTATGGGATTGACTTACCTATCGGTTGGGAACATATGTGCCATCACGACTTGTGATTTTGGATTGTGACAAGGTCATTTTAGGTCAGCATTGTTTGAGTTCATTTTAACTTTCATGCTCACAATGTTTTGAAATTATAATAACAATTAGTTGACTAACTTTCTAAGAACAAGAACGTTAATTATATTTTTCACATTATGAAAATCATTATATGTTTATTGGTAGTAAAAGTTTCATGATTAAATCATTACTCACTATTTAATTGTAACCATTACTTATTTACATTAAAAGTATATTAATTATATTTAACAAGACTAATAAATATAATCTATTATTTAAAAGTATATTTATTTATTTCTTCTTCTATTGTTTTTCTTTTTGAAAAATAGTGTATTTATTTTATTTATCTTAAAATAATTATAAATTACATGAAGTTCTTTCATTTCTAAAGAAGATGATTACATGTACAAAAATTTCATGTTTTTTTAAATAAATTTTATATGTACAATATTCAAATAATATTTAGTAACTTATTTATATTTTTCATGATCGCACGAAGTACAGATAAATTCACTAGTTACTAATACTTATAGATACTGTCGACCACTTTAAAGCCCTTGAGTTTTTAACATAAATCATAAAAGAAATATTTAATAATGAGAAAATCCTTTTGAATAGTGTTACTTTGAGTAATAGACATAACCTTTTAAAACTTAGTCTTTTTTAATGATTGTGCGAAATGCATATAAATTGATCAGTAATGAAATAATTTAAACAGGTCAATTAACATGACCCGTCACTTCATCATACCACTTAGTTAGTAGGCAGTGGCGGATCTAGGATTTTAAGGTTGTGGGTGCTCTGAAGTGAAAATGTAAAAAATACGTGTTACCAATGAGATTCGAACCTTGGTAACAATACACAAAAAGAGTCTTAACTACCCATCCAAGAACCATTGGGCCAACTATATTATTTATTCATTGGGTGCTCTATATTAATTTTATACAAATACCTATCAATTTCTACATAGATATATATATTTCGTAACGAAGTTAATGGGTGCTCGAGCACCCGGCGGACACCATGTGGTTCCGCCCCTGTTAGTAGGAAAATTCTAGAGTAATAGAGAGGTTTTAATGATTGTGCGAAACACATATAAATTGATCAGTAATGAAATAATTTAAAAGGTCAATAACAGGACCAATCACTTCATCATACCACTTAGTTAGTAGGAAGATTCTAGAGTAGTAGAGAGGTTCTTAAATCTTAAGAAGACTCTAAAATCTCCTAGATGAATTTTAGAAAGGTTTAGAATACTCTATACATGTAGAGAATTCTAGAAGAATGACCTATTTGTAAATACATAGGGACTTCTATAGAAATTATTATTTATTTATTATTCCCTAACATGTAGTATAAATAGGGTAATGTTCATTTGTAACACAACTAAGCAAAGAACCAAGATAATTAGATTATTTTTATGTGATCATATAATATCATATCATATACATACAAACTAAATATACAAATTAAAATTAAAGAAAAACAATCATTTCGACTGTCAAATTCTAAGGGGATCAAAGGTCGTTTTAATTTATTCATATAATATACACAAATTTTATGTGCAGCAAATTTTAGGTTTTAATTATTTGATAGAATTCCATAAGAGAATAATCTTTTCAAAGGTAATTATAAATATCGTAATTTATTTTTAAAAATAGAATAAAATATTTAATCATGTTTAGGAACTTATTATTTTAATTAAAAGTCCATGAAAGTATAATTTTTTTAATGAAATTAGAAATACAGTAATTTTTTTCATTGTTTTTAAATTTTATGTCTAGCTAAATTATATCATACTTCTTCTGTTTTAATGAAATCCTATTTTCTTCTTTAGGTTAATTAAAAGAAAAATAATATTTCTTTTTTGATGGGTTTTTTTGATTTGATAAATTGTACTGTATTTATTTTGTATTAATTTAAATTATTATAAATTAATTAAACTAATTTAATTTTAATTTTAAACAATAATTGATTCAATCCAGTTTATAAAAAATTATACTCAAAATTCATTTGTTGATCACATAAAAAGAATAAACTATAATTAATTGATTTCCAATACCCTAGAAATCATTCTCCAAAATCAAACTTTTGAATCGAAAACATTCGAAATTATGACACAAAAATAGTGGATGAACATTTTTCATAGAATTTCTTTTAAAGACATTGCATAATAAAATAGTGAAACGGAATGTTTTAAAAGATTTGTGGAAAAGAAAGGGGAATATTGTAGAAGAAAAGAGGATGAATTTAATATTGCAAAAGAAACGATATTGATTTTAATGACTTGAAAAGTTAAACCCAATTAAGTCCAACCTTCAAAGAAAATATGTCATATAAGTATGAGTTAGCATACCTTATTCATAATAAAAAGATTTATTAATGCAGGATGAACAATTAAATTGAAATAGTTATAATTTTGTAGATGTAACACATTTTAACCATTAATTCATTTGGAACTTAGGATGTTTTTATTGCACAATTTTTTTATGGTAGACTATATCTTATTTTCTTTGTTGGCTTATTTTTCAAAATCCTAAAAAAAATTATGTCAAATAAATAATCATTTATCTCCAAAGTATATTTTGGTTAAAATGTTAAAGAAGCTTAAGCAAATATTGCAAAGAATTAAGAGTGTCAAAAATGGAGAATAGTGGACATGAATGAAGAAGAAAGTATTTCAGTTCTGAAATAATCTCAAGAGCCAAAAAAAAAGGTTAAAAGGGAAAGAAAGAGAAAGAAATAAAAATAATGTAAAAGAGAAGAAATAATTAGGGGTGTCAAAAAATATGAAAAATCTGTCGAACTTACCGAACCTAATTGATTTGTTATTTTTTCAATAAAATCTTGGATTTACATGTAAGTGTATAATTGTCCCAAATAATTGAGATGGTCATTTTAATTTATGAAAAAGATCAAAAAATTTCGAATCGAACCGAATAACCTAACATATATGTAAATATATTTTATATATAAACAATATGTTAAATTTAATATATAAATATATTTTATAACACTTTTCAAATATAACTCAGATCCTAGGCCTCTGGTGACTAGACGACTTTGGATATTTGCTCTTTAATTAGCCTTTACTTAATTAGCTTTAAAACTAATAGATATTATAACAGATACTCTATCAAACAATACAACAAAACCTAGCCAAACACTACTATTAAATATTTAAGATCACACAGTACGACAACAAGGTTTTACATTCTTGTCTTTTTGATGAAGAATTGAAGTAGTTCTTCTTCAAAAATATATTTGAGAAATACTAAGTTTTGAGGTAATATTTTAAGATTTTAAAAAAAATCAAAATTATTCAATATGATTGAAATAATTCTAAACAATCTAATTTTAATTTTATATTATAAAATACCTAAAAAAAAATGATAACCAACCGAATCATATCATTAACACCCCTAGCAATAGCAAAGTAAGAGAAAGTAACAATAATAATTGTGAACACCTAATTTTTTATCAAACTTAGATTTTACATCAATCTTAATATTTTAATATTATTAAAGGGTTATATTTAAAATAAATTTAAAATTACAACAAATTATAAGCTCAATTTATGTTTAATAAAGAGAGCTTGTGATTTATTGTATTTGTTTTAATCCTTCAAATTTTAACTAGTTCAAAAATAATAATAACAATATATATTATGAAAAAGTAAAAAAAAAAAAAAAGAGTCCTAAAATTTTTAAATTACCTTACTTTTTTTTTCGAATTACCCTAACTTTTTTTTAAAACTTATTTTCCTAAAACCCCTCCTCTCATCTAATTTCTCTTATTTTTATTCTATTTTTTAATTCTTTTTTTTTTTTTGCACGAGTTTTTCAAAAAATTAACAATACATGTTTTCTTATCATCTTCTTTTTATTTGTTTTGTTTTATTCATTTATAATTTGTTAATATTAATATTATTATTTATTTTATTTTATTTTCTTTCCCTTATCTCAATCCTAAATTTCTCAACTAAATTTCAAACTAAACCTAATCTCACTCCATCACTGTTCCTTTTAATTAGCACCAGATTCTCACCCAAAACTATTATAAAAATATACGCTCAGTAGAGAGAAAAAAACAGAGAAAAGACGCACAGAAAAAATATACAGAGACGGATTGGAATACCCAGAAAAAATAGAGCAAGAGCAAACACAAAGAGAAGAAAAGTGAGTTATTCTTGTGAGAATTAGGTTAGAGTTAGAGGTTTTGGTCGTGATTCCAAATTCGTGGCTCTTTAAAGTTAAGACTTGGTTATTAACTTTGAAAATCAGTAGATCGTAGCAGTTCTTTTTGTAGTGAATTAATTTTCACGACGAGGTAACTCTAAATTCTTGTATAATTTAGATGGAATGCTTATACGAAAATTTAATTCCAACAATATGAATTTCTTCGAACCGCATGTATTATATTTATTATCATTATTATTATTATTATTATTATTACATTATTGTTATTATCATTCTCTTTAGATGCAATTTGTAATTTATGTCGCTTCATGATATTGAATTGTTAAATTTGAATAGATTAATATATTTTTCCATCTAGCTTTCACTTTAGAAAATTTTGTTGAATTTATATAGATGTGTTAGATTAGTATAAACTAAAATTTAATCAATTAGTGATTTAGAAAAACTTTTGTGAAATATGTTGCCTTTTAATTTGTTTATTTTCATAAAATAGTAAGTAAATAAATATATAAATAAACTTGTTGGAAAAAGCAAGAAAACAAATTGAAATAAATTAGAGTAAGTAAAAAAAAAAACAGAAAGTCAAAAAATACAAATTAAAATAAAAGGGAAGTAAAACGTAAAAAAAAAAGGATTTAAAAATAATGAAGAATAAAATGTCTAAAAGAAAGTAAAACAAATATTAAAAAAAAAACATGAAAAACAAAAATAAATAAATAAAAATCATTTTATTTGAGAAGAGAGAAATATAATTAAAAAATATTTAAAGATTAAAAAAAACGTAAAAAAAGGGAGCTAATCACAGAAAAAATAATATAAATAATAATAATAATAATAATAATAATAAATATAAAAAAAAAACTCTAAGAAAAGAGAAACAGAATGTTGTAAAAAAATAAAAACAAGAAAAAAAAAAGGGTAGCTAAAACATGCAAAAGGAAAAGATGAAAAAAAAAAATTAAAATAAAAGGAATTTTTTTTTTAAAAAAAAAGAAATTGTCTTAATCTCTTTATATTTTTTTGTGTACTAAAATTAATCATAAATTTCATAAAATTTTATCTCCTATTTTAGATCTGATTTTGTTTAAAAAAAATACAATCCTAAATTAACTTGAACTCTAAAAATCTCTTTACCACACATTCTAATCCTTAGAAACTAAATATCAATATATACTCTACCTATAATAACATTAAAAAATAATAAAAATACAAATGTTAATAAAAATAAAAATTTATGGATATTTCAAGTTTAAAATTAACGAACGTACACCGAAAAAAATAAGATCATTTAAAATAAATAAGTCAGTTTCAAATAAGTTTAAAATAAATTTGGTAAATAATAATTTTATTATTAAGTTAAATAATATAATATCAAAAATTTAAATCAAGTCATACTAAAGTCAATAAAGCGACCGTGCTAGAACCACGGGACTCGAGGGGTGCCTAACACCTTCTCCTCGGTCAACAGAATTCCTTACTCGAATTTCTAGTTCGCAGACCATTAAAAATAGAGTCAAATTTCCTTTTGATTAGGGATTTAAATAAGGTGACTTGGAACACCAAAACTCAATTCCAAGTGGCGACTCTGAATAATCAAATTTATCCCTTTTCATAATGTCACTTCAATTGAAAAAACTCTTTTTTTTTCTTTCAGAGAGTTTTTTCAATTGAAGTGACATTATGAAAAGGGATAAATTTGATTATTCAGAGTCGCCACTTGGAATTGAGTTTTGGTGTTCCAAGTCACCTTGTTTAAATCCCTAATCAAAAGGAAATTTGACTCTATTTTTAATGGTCTGCGAACTAGAAATTCGGGTAAGGAATTCTGTTGACCGAGGAGAAGGTGTTAGGCACCCCTCGAGTCCCGTGGTTCTAGCACGGTCGCTTTATTGACTTTAGTATGACTTGATTTAATTTTTTGATATTATATTATTTAACTTAATAATAAAATTGTTATTTACCCAAATTTATTTTAACCTTATTTGAAACTGACTTATTTATTTTAAATGGTCTTATTTTTTTCGGTGTACGTCCATTAATTTTAAACTTGAAACATCCATAAATTTTATTTTATTTTTATTAACATTTGTATTTTTATTATTTTTTAGTGTTATTATATGTAGAGTATATATTGATATTTAGTTTCTAAGGATTAGAATTTGTGTGGTAAAGAGATTTTTAGAGTTCAAGTTAATTTAGGATTGTATTTTTTTAAAAAAAAAATCAGATCTAAAATAGGAGATAAAATTTTATGAAATTTATGATTAATTTTAGTACACAAAACAATATAAAAAGATTAAGACAATTTCTTTTTTTTAAAAAAAATCCTTTTTTTTTTATCTTCTTTTCCTTTTGCATGTTTTAGTTGCCCTTTTTTTTATTTTTTTTCTTGTTTTTATTTTTTTACAACATTCTGTTTCTCTTTTCTTAGAGTTTTTTTTTTATATTTATTATTATTATTATTATTATTATTATTTATATTATTTTTTCTGTGATTAGCTCCCTTTTTTTTACGTTTTTTTTAATCTTTAAATATTTTTAATTATATTTCTCTCTTCTCAAATAAAGTGATTTTTATTTATTTATTTCTGTTTTTCATGTTTTTTTTAATATTTGTTTTACTTTCTTTTAGACATTTTTTTCTTCTTTATTTTTAAATCCTTTTTTTTTTACGTTTTACTTCCCTTTTATTTTAATTTGTATTTTTGACTTTCTGTTTTTTTTTTTACTTACTCTAATTTATTTCAATTTGTTTTCTTTTGCTTTCTCCAACAAGTTTATTTATATATTTATTTACTTACTATTTTATCAAAATAAACAAATTAAAAGGCAACATATTTCACAAAAGCTTTTCTAAATCACTAATTGATTAAATTTTAGTTTATACTAATCTAACACATCTATATAAATTCAACAAAATCTTCTGAAGTGAAAGCTAGATGGAAAAATATATTAATCTATTCAAATTTAACAATTCAATATCATAAAGCGACATAAATTACAAATTGCATCTAAAGAGAATGATAATAACAATAATGTAATAATAATAATAATAATAATAATTGTAATAAATATAATACATGCGGTTCGAAGAAATTCATATTGTTGGAATTAAATTTTCGTATAAGCATTCCATCTAAATTATACAAGAATTTAGAGTTACCTCGTCGTGAAAATTAATTCACTACAAAAAGAACTGCTACGATCTACTGATTTTCAAAGTTAATAACCAAGTATTAACTTTAAAGAGCCACGAATTTGGAATCACGATCAAAACCTCTAACTCTAACCTAATTCTCACAAGAATAACTCACTTTTCTTCTCTTTGTGTTTGCTCTTGCTCTTTTTTTCTGGGTATTCCAATCCGTCTCTGTATATTTTTTCTGTGCGTCTTTTCTCTGTTTTTTTCTCTCTACTGAGCGTATATTTTTATAATAGTTTTGGGTGAGAATCTGGTGCTAATTAAAAGGAACAGTGATGGAGTGGGATTAGATTTAATTTGAAATTTAGTGGAGAAATTTAGGATTGAGATAAGGGGAAGAAAATAAAATAATAAATAATAATATTAATATTAACAAATTATAAATGAATAAAACAAAACAAATAAAAAGAAGATGATAAGAAAACATGTATTGTTAATTTTTTGAAAAACTCGTGCAAAAAAAAAAAGAATAAAAAAATAGAATAAAAATAAGAGAAATTAGATGGGAGGAGGGGTTTTAGGAAAATAAGTTTTAAAAAAAAGTTAGGGTAATTTAAAAAAAAGTAAGGTAATTTAAAAATTTTAGGACTCTTTTTTTTTTTTTACTTTTTCATAATATATATTGTTATTATTACTTTTGAACTAGTTAAAATTTGAAGGATTAAAACAAATACAATAAATCACAAGCTCTCTTTATTAAACATAAATTGAGCTTATAATTTGTTGTAATTTTAAATTTATTTTAAATATAACTCTTTAATAATTTTAAATATTAAGATTGGTGTAAAATCTAAGTTTGGTCAAAAATTAGGTGTTCACAGTATGCCCCTCTTTGCTTGAAAACATGAAGAGTTTTCATGCAAAGACGTGCACAATGTGACTAATTTTTGACTGAGACATTTATCCAAAAATGTGAAAATAAATAAAAGAGAAGAGGTTTGACTGCGTCCTAACTTTTGAAAAACTACCTATCCTAAGTTGATGATAAGGAGTCAGGCGTAGTTTCAATGAGTTAGGTAGTCGAGTGAGGTTTTGTCGAGATTTCGGTTCGTAGCTCCAGCTATTACATAAAAAAATAAAATGCAGAAGGAAAAATACGAAATTCTATCTAATCCGATAGTGCTAAGTCTTCAAATTGAATTCTCGGTTATCGCTTCACCCTTTTTGGTAGGTTCATCGATTCTGAACTTTGCTCTTGACATCTGAGTTTAAGACTTGAAACTTCATGACTTGACTTCAGCTATTGACGTTCTTCCGCATGATATTCTTGAAAACTTGTTTTCTTGAAATGATGAATTCTTTTATTCTTGAACTTTAAA
Organism: Solanum sitiens; assembly: GCA_016801875.1. Classification (NCBI taxonomy): domain Eukaryota; kingdom Viridiplantae; phylum Streptophyta; class Magnoliopsida; order Solanales; family Solanaceae; genus Solanum; species Solanum sitiens. The sequence goes on from JABWTJ010000276.1 coordinate 112,999, forward strand.
TTTGTGTACTATGTAAAAATCTGCACACCATAAAAAAAACAAAATGAAACAAAATTTTCTGCCCAGTTTGCACTAGGAAATTTTGTGAGTTATTGATGAAAGCTATGAAAGTCTATACTAAGAATAAAAATAATGTTTTTGTTAGGGAGTTTTGTACCCAAAATGCAATCAGGGGATCTTATGTATGTGAAAACATGAAAATAAAATAGGGGTTATTGTACCCTATATGCGACCAGGGGTTATTGTGCCCTGTGACTTTTAAATAATAAGATAGGGGGTATTGTGCCCCATAAAAACATGAAAAAAAATAAGATAGGGGGTATTGTGCCCTATATGCAACCAGGGGTTATTGTGCCCTGTGAAAACATAAAAAAAATAGAATAGGGGTTATAGTGCCCTATATGCAATCAGGGGTTATTGTGCCCTGTGAAAACATAAAAAAAATAGAATAGGGGTTATAGTGCCCTATATGCAACCAGGGGTTATTGTGCCGTGTGAAAACATGGGGAAAAAAATAGGGGTTATTGTGCCCTATATCCAACCAGGGGTTATTGTGCCCTGTGAAGACATGAAAATAGAATAGGGATTATTGTGCCCTATATGCAACCAGGGGTTATTGTGCCCTGTGAAGACATGAAAAAATAAGATAGGGGTTATTGTGCCCTATATGCAACCAGGGGTTATTGTGCCCTGTGAAGATATGAAAAATAGGATAGGGGTTATTGTGCCCTTTATGCAACCAGAGGTTATTGTGCCCTGTGAAGATAGGAAACATATGATAGGGGTTATTGTGCCCTATATGTAACCAGGGGTTGTTGTGCCCTGTGGAGACATGAAAAATATGATAGGGGTTATTGTGCCCTATATGCAACCAGGGGTTATTGTGCCATGTGAAGACAAAAAAAATAAGATAGGGGTTATTGTGCCATATATGCAACCAGGGATTATTGTGCCCTGTGAAGACATGAAAATTAAGATAGGGGTTATTGTGCCCTATATGCAACCAGGGATTATTGTGCCCTGTGAAGACATGAAAATAAAATAGGGGTTATTGTGCCCTATATGCAACCAGGGGTTATTGTGCCATGTGAAGACATGAAAATTAAGATAGGGGTTATTGTGCCCTATATGCAACCAGGGATTATTGTGCCCTATATTCAACCAGGGATTATTGTGCCTTGTGAAGACATGAAAATAAAAACAGGGGTTATTGTGCCCTATATGCAACCACATTTTTTTTTACTTATATTATTATTATTTAATACTATTTTATTTTATTTTATTAGTAGTAGTACATTGACCAATCTAAAAATAAAATAAAATGCCCCAGATTTTATTAAGAAAAAAATCTTGTGGCATATTATATGAGAGTCAAGGATTCAAGAACTTACCTTCGTGGCGTTTGTCTTTAGCGAATTACTTGCACGATTTGTCTTTATAGCTCTTTCAGCCTATATTTGTTTCTATCTTGATTGTGTTCATTGCAAGACGGAATGTCATCATTTGATCAATGGTGTCGTTCGTGATTTATTACCAAGTAGACATTCTCATCTTTTTAGTGTCGTCTTATGATTCTGGTGAGGATTTTCACTCATAAGACCCTATCATTGTTTTTTGTAACACATCAAAGGCCACAACGTCATGTTTCAACCCTTGGAGATTTGAAATCTCATGATTATTATTTTATTGAGTGATTAGACCGAACGTCAATGAAGGGCTGCTATGTATCCTCTTAGGAATCAGGTCGAACATAGTTCAATAATAAAAAAAATTATTTTTCTTTTCCTTGATTTATTTTAGAAATATAAAAAAAATGAGAAAAAGAATCAGTTCATGTTTGATAATGTCTTGACTTTAATTGGTACCAACAATTAGTATTATGCATATGAACCACATTCAACTACTTTCAAACAAATTTGAGGTCAACTTTGAGTAATTTATATAGTTTCAAATTGTATCTGAAATATGATTAAGTAATTACAAGATCAATTATCTTGTCAAAATTAAGGGATAAAATTATTCGTATTGTCATGTTTCAAATGCACTCGCAACATATGAAAGTCCTACTTCACACAATATAATAATTTAGATCGTAGGACATTTTTGAAAGTCACTCACACTCAGAAAGATGTTCAATGCATGAGATTGAGATACCATATGCTTGGCCCTCATGTAAGCATCCACTAATATGAGAACATAAAAAAATGAGATCAAATAGGACTTGTCATTGGCTTGTAATGTAGTCTTAGAGAAAGGTAGGATATTCATTCGGGATAAAGTGACTATTTCCTCCATAAAATTTGCACAATACTTTCAATATTTTTTATTTTTTTTTTCATTTGACCTTTGTTTTTTTGTAAGGTCTTTCTCATTTATTTTTTCTCTTCCTTTTTTGATTTTCTCTCCTTTTTATTGGAGATTTCATTTTTTCATTCTATCTTTTTTTTTCTTTTTTTTTTTTTGAAATATTTGGCCTGTTCACTTTGTTTCTCAACTTAGGTCTTTGACTTTATGTACCTATTTCATAGTGCGCTCAAGGAGGTGTGACAAAGGAATTAGTGTATTTATACACTCAAACTGTATATGCTAAGATGTGATTATTCAAATAAAAAGTTTTCAGGCTCGAAATGGGAGTTCTATGGATAACATATCATTTGGTAGGCTTGAAAGGCACAATCGAATCAAAGAAAACCTATAATCCTTTCTCAAGTTAAATGTTGCTCAATATTTCGTCTCAACCAACATTCGGGCCAAGTTCTAGATCAACAAAATCATGTCTTTGAATTTTATATCTAAGGCTCACCACACAATGCATTTTAAACAATGAGGTCGAACTTATTTTATCCATAACTTTAAACAAGATAATTTCTCAAGTATTACATAAATACATTGAGAGATGCCAATAGAAGTCTATATGTCTCAACAAAGTTGATCTGTCTTGTCAAATAGTTTAACACTTTTTTATTTTCTTATGCATAATCCTAAGCATGTTGTTACCAACCAAGTCAAAATAAAAAATCTATTTTTTTTTGCTCCAGTTATATGTGACGATAATTTTTAGATTTTTTCTCGGTTGGACCGAACCTCACAATAAGGTTGCCTACGTATCTTGTCAAAGCAAGAATCAGGTCAAACGTAGTTTCGAATATGAATAAAAATATTTTTGTTTTCTTAAGAACAAATCTCCTTTAAAATGGATACACATATTATTTCATTTTTTAATTCTTAAATAAGAATTTGATTTTTTTTTTAATTTTTGAATTTTTAAATAAGGATCACCGAACCCAAGAAAGGTTGCCTACGTATCTCATCAAGGTGAGAATCAGGTGTTCGTAGTTCGTTCAGATTGAACACTTAAATAATTTTTGTTAGAAATTTGTTGACAAATGCAACTTTTTTCTTCTTTAAAGTGATATAAGAAAAAAAACTTTTAAAAGTTTCTTTTTGTGAACTTTACATAGTAAAAGATTTTTTTTGTTGTTGTTGTGATTTTAATTTAAAAAGGTAAGTTATCTATGCTAGATATATCCGATCATATGTAGAGTCTCTCATTAAATCATATGTAAGTGATTCAAATAATGAAGTCTATTAGGAACAACCATATTTGATTTCAATTCAACCAAGCTTAAACTTGTGGAGAAAAGTATTCAGACTGGCTGTAAAACGAGCAGACAACTCGAGTTAGGGAGTAGCAGCGTACCGGTAGCAGCGCTTTTCGGCTTTGTGCATGGGTGCTCCCTATCCTAAATATGTGTGATTAAAAATCTTTCACCATGGACCGAAGATCCACTGGCTATCTTGACAGAAGTGGGGTGCGTAGTCGCAATTACCATTTGTTATTATTAAAAACTCAGTAAAATGCGCGAGAAAAGACACCTTCTATGTAGTTCAAATAATATCAAATAGTAAATAAGTAGACAATTAGCACTTTAAGCTATAAATACAATATCCAAAATTATATTAAATAAATAAAAGTCATACATAAGTCAATATTAATAAGCTCGAATTCTAGTTAGTCCCCAGCGGAGTCGCCATCTGTCACGTCCCTTTTTTTTCCCTCAAATATTTGATTTTATTTGTTTTGAAAGAAAAAGGGTTTTTCCAATTAAAGTGACATTTTGAAAAAGGATAATTATTATTCAGAGTCGTCACTTGGAATTGAGTTTTGGTGTTCCAAGTCACCTTATTTAAATCCCTAATCAAAAGGAAATTGACTCTATTTTTTATTGGTCTGCGAAATAGAAATTCGGGTAAGGAATTCTGTTGACCGAGGGGAAGGTGTTAAGCACCCCTCGAGTCCCGTG